>JBBPBS010001143.1:7146930-7169103 GCA_037974835.1 Cicer judaicum | reverse complement strand
ATTGGACGATATTATAAAATTATTTTAAAATATAAATACATAGTAATTAAGCTCAAATTTATATTAAAAAAATTACACTACAAGTTTACGTGTAAGGTTTAAATTCTTTATTTTATTTTATTTTTTATTTAAATATTTGATATTTAAAAATATTTACAAATTTATTTTTTATGTTTTTAAACGTTTGTCATTTTTCTTCTAGTAGGATTAAAAAATGATATTTTTGAAAATGTTTTCGTGTTTTAAAAATAATGACTAGCAATAGAATGATTATTAATAAGAAAAACCTCAAATTCAATTGTTGAAGTTCTTCAAAGCTACAAAATAATACATCAACATCAACAAATATCATCTTCTTATTCATTCTTACAGATTGGATAACTTACCTAATTTAAATTAAGGACCAAAGTTTAAACTCATAAAAAATAAACAACATAATAATCTAATAGATATAATAACAATTATCTATATATATATATATAAAATATAAAAGTGGCTTAATACAGTTGTTAAAAAAAAATAAAAATAATTTTTGAATAAACAAAATTATACTTTTTATAATTTTAAAATATAAATTACAAAAAATTTAATATCCTTTTCTACCTACCCAAGAGTTTTCTAAGACACTTGCTAATAGTTTCCATAAATAAATAAAAAATAAAAATAAAAAAGTTCTTGCTCACTTTTTTAAACATATCTTACTCAATCTTTTCATATTTCAACGTTATTAAAATAAAATTATTAAGAATAATAACTTAAACATCGAAAAAAAAGAATAAACGAAAAATTTAATAAATATATATACGGTAGTGAAACCGACTCTACTGAGCCACAGGATTCAGAACTCCCCCTATCTCAAAACATTAGGGTTTCCTCCACAAAGAAAAATCTCAATCCAGCATGCCGAAGAACAAGGGAAAGGGAGGAAAGAATCGCAAGAGAGGTAAGAACGAAGCCGATGACGAAAAACGAGAACTCGTTTTCAAAGAAGACGGTCAAGAATACGCTCAGGTTCTCCGTATGTTAGGTAACGGTCGTTGTGAAGCGATGTGCATCGACGGAACTAAACGTCTCTGTCATATCCGTGGTAAGATGCACAAGAAAGTTTGGATCGCTGCCGGCGATATCATCCTCGTCGGACTCCGTGATTATCAGGATGATAAGGCTGACGTCATCCTTAAATATATGCCTGATGAAGCTCGTCTTCTTAAAGCTTATGGTGAGCTTCCTGATAATACCAGACTTAATGAAGGTATTGGTGGTGGTCTTGATGAAGAAGATGATGCCACTGCTAATGATTACATCGAGTTTGAAGATGAGGATATTGATAAGATTTAATTGAACCTTTTTTTGTAGTTGGAGTTTCAATTTTTATTATATGACGATGATCATATTGATGATGTGTAATGTTGAGAGATTTATTATTGAGGTGTTTTAATTAATTATGTTTTACTGTGAGATATGGTTATGATTTAATTGATTATGTTTTACTGTGAGATATGGTTGTGATTTAATTAATTATGTTTTAGAGTAAGATATGGTTATGATGTTATGGCTAATTTGAATGGATAATAATGATAGATTGAAAGCTTGTTATTTTTAGTTTATTTGGTGTTTTATAGAATCAAAAGTGTATCTGACTAGATGCCATCCTATGTAACATTCAATTAATAATTCATTTTCACATATTTTGATTGGTGTTGATGTTCAGTGGTTGTGTCCTGAGTTGGTGTTTCATAAGGATTATACTGTCAAAGGGTTAGAATTGTGGCCAACTGTGATCGAAGCGTCAACTATTGATGTGGCGTCAATTTTTTGACCCGGCGTCAATTGTGATTGTCTTGTAAATGTGGTGTTGTAAAAAATCATGATGTAGGTTACTATTAGCTTGTTGTTATTGTTGTTGTTGTGTCTTTGTTTGCTTATATTGTATTTTTGCTGTTGATGATTTTGTTGGGATGTGTTTGTTGTTTTGGAGGGTTGTAGTTGATTTTGGTTTTGCTCTAGTGGTCTTGAAATGAGAATGAAAAGTATAGAATTTGGTGATTTTTATTTGGTTTTCATTGTTCTGGTTTTTTTTCATTGGAAGAAGTGATTATAATCTTTGGCTTGAGGTAAATTGTTGTGGTGGTTTTGGAGGTGTGTTAGCAATAGCTTGACATGTGCAAGTGAAACCTTGTCATTGTTCTGTGATATGAATCTTTCAGTCTTGCAGTCTTTCATAGTTTCTGGTATATAATTATCTGTTTTTTGAAGCAAGTTGTTCATATGATTTGATGAACTGGATTGTGAGCTGCTAGAATTTCATCCAAGGGCTCTCATTTATAGTGTTAGGATATGAATTTGTCATATTTCACTCACCTTATCTAAAATGTGGGAAGGTTGGCTACAATTGTTCAAAGATCTCGCTCTTTATATGATTCTCATGTGTTGTTTGAGTGGTTGAACTTTGTTGTGGTCTGCGTTTTCTTCATCAGATGTGGATTATGTGGGTGAAAAATTTGAAATGTATGTATGTGAGAGATACTCTTCCCATTAGAACTTTTTTGTCTCAAGTTAATCACCAAACCTATGGGTACACAAGCAAAAGCAAATGACCAAAAGTCAATTGAGGTTCCATTTAATATTTAAATAACCAAAAGCCCTTTCTTCTATAAGGTAGACAAATATCTCTTCTTCATCTTTATACTGTAACTTGTATAGTTCTGCCAAAAATGTTTTCTTAGCAGTGTTGATTTACATTTTGCTGCTTTTCTCTAATGGGATGAGGGAATCAGAGCTGAGACATGTCACCCTCAGAATTAATGTCTCTGGTATAAAACATATTTGTAAACTTTTTATAATCTGTCTTATGTTTTAATTTCCCCTCAAATAGTCACCTGAATGCGGTACTTCATATGCATGTAACAGAAGAAGCTGCTCTCGGAGTTACTTAATTTTATGTATAGGAATACATTGAGCATTAAGACAGCTCCTGGTTTGCTGGATGTCTTGATGGCTGCTGATAAATTTGAAGTTGCTTCATGCATGAGATATTGTAGCCGGTTGTTGCGAAACATAACCATGACACCTAAATCTGCATTGCTTTATCTGGAGCTGCCTTCTAGTGTCTTAATAGCAGATGCTGTCCAACCATTGACTAAAGCAGCAAAGCAGTTTCTTGCTAGCCGATACAAAGATCTAACCAAGCAAGTGTTTGCTTTTTATTTAATCTATCAGTTGCATTATATTAGATTCACTGCCAAACTCTTATATGATTTTTCCCTTCTATCAATTGCTATTTAATACTTGCTTTTCTCTTTTATGAAGTTCTTTCTATTGCCCTTGTTAGGTACCAGATGGATTTGGTGACTATAATATGTATTAAACTTTGTATGTGTCTAATAGTTGGAAATTTTGTAGATAATCCTTTTGGTGGATAGTTGTTACTCTTGTTGTATTCCATGATGAAAAGTCTCTCCGAGGATATGTTTTTCTCTTAGCATCATTGATTCTAATTCTGCATTATTTTGAAAAACACCTGTTTCTTTTGTTGCCATTCTTCGTTGGTTTCATTCATTATCATTCTTTTTAAGTGCTAATAATAATAATAATAATAAATATTGTATATGACCAGGTTCCAGGAAGAGGTTATGAACTTCCCCCTAGCCGGAGTAAAGGCAATATTATCTAGCGAAAGGCGAGAAGTCCTAGGTGCACAGCTGGCATGATTAATTCGCTTCCTTCATATGACCTGTCGAAAGCTTAAGAAGGTCTTTAACCTGTAATGACGTTGATCATGAGGTTGCATCCAAACTTGTACTTGAGGCCCTATTTTTCAAGGCAGAGGTTCCACATTGCCAACGGTCACTGACAGCAGAAGAGTCTGCTTCCTCAAACCGCCGTTTCTTGGAGAGGGCATACAAATATCGTCCCATCAAGGTTGTTGAATTTGAAATTCCCCGCCAGCAGTGTGTGGTGTACTTGGATCTAAAGCGGGAGGAGTGTAACACTTTGTTCCCATCTGGCCGGGTTTATTCTCAGGCATTCCACTTGGGTGGACAAGGGTTTTTTCTATTAGCACATTGTAACATGGATCAACAAAAAGCTCTTTCCATTGCTTTGGACTGTTTTGGGGAATGCAGGAAAAGGGCGCAGTGAGTGATAAAGCAGAGGTAAGATAGAATTGGATGAAGAGATTTATTAGATTAATTGATAAGAAAATAGAAAATGATTCTAAAGTTAATGCTCCTTAGTTAGAGAAAAATCATTCTCATACTGCCCAACCTCTAAGGTGTAAATGAAAAATAAAATAAAAGAATTCAACTACCTCCCCACATACTCTTATTTATTAGTGGAATATTAACTCACATTGCTTAGGCCATAACTCATCTCTATTTACTAAGAGATCTCCCTCATCACTTGTGGGGTCTAACCCATTCCTATCACCACCCCCACCTTCAACAGTAGCCTTGTCCTCAAGGTGCAAATTAGGGAATTGACTCTTTAGCAACAGTTTCTCTTCCCAGGTAGCATCTCCGATATCCATGCCTTCCCATTTAATCAACCATTCTCGCTTATGTTGCCCACCATCAAACTTATCCTTCCATGACAAAACCTTAACAGGAATAATATCTTCAGTGTCAGACTCCAAACTGCTAGGTAATTGAGTTGTAGCAGTATAATTGCCTACAACTTTCTTCAATAGAGAAACATGAAAAGTAGGATGTATTTTAGATGTTTGTAACTGTAGCTTGTAAGCAACCTGCCCTATCTTCTTAATGACTTGATAAGGACCAAAAAATTGGGGAGCCTATTTTTGATGAATCTTATGCACAACCGATTACTGTCGATGAAGATGTAATTTGAGGAAAACCCAATCGCCAACCTCAAATTAAATTGCCTTGCGTTTTTTATCAGCTTGGTATTTGATGTACTCTTGAGCTTTGAGTAAATTAGCTTTCAGTTGACGCAAAGCTTCATCCCTATCTCTCAACTCCTGGGCTACAACTTCTATTATGGTTTCTCCCTCCAAAAAATGCACCAATATTGGAGGTTTCCTGCCATGCACCACCTCAAAAGGGGTAAACCCTGTGGAACTATGGAATGTGGTATTGTACCATAGTTCTGCCCACGGAATCCAATGTGCATATGTCTTAGGTTGATATGCAATAAAACAACACAGATAGGCCTCTAAACAGCGGTTAATCACTTCTGTTTGGCCATCGGTTTGGGGATGGTATGCCGAAGACATTTTAAGCACCGTACTTACTAGCTTGAACAACTCTTTCCAAAAAATACTCACAAACAAAGGGTCACGATCACTAAAAATCAACTCCAAAATTCCATGCAGTCTAACCACGTCTTTCACAAAAATAGCAGCAATGGCGCGAGTAGTAAATGGATGTTTAAGAGGAATGAAATGACTATACTTGGAGAGACGATCCACCACTATCAAAATAACTTCAAATCCATTACTTTTGGGCAAGCAAGTAATGAAATCCATAGATATCTTACTCTACACCAAAAATGGAATAGGTAGTGGCTGTAGTAACCCACTAGGCGTAGTTGTGGCATATTTTTTACGTTGAAAAATTTCATAAGCTTTCACAAAATCTTGCACCCTTTTTATCATCCTTTGCCAATATTAAGTGGCGCCCATTCTACAGTAAGTGCGTAGGTAGCCGGAGTGACCCCTACTAGGGGAATAATAAAAATCTTTAAGTAGATCTTCAATAAGTGGTGAGTTAGCTGGTAGAATTAACCTATTTTTGTTGAATAAGATGCCACCTTTTAAGCAAAACTCAAGTTTGGCAGTAAAATCCTTTTTAATAGCCTCCGCAATGCCTTTAAGCTAGGGATCCTGCGAATACCTCTTGTTGTAATTGGCTGCTCTGCTGCCAAATAGAATAGGATATAAGAGCATGAATTTTAGCAGTCTCATGTTGTCTAGATAAAGCATCAGCCACCTTATTTTCCACTCCCTCCTTATATACCACCTCAAAGTCAAAATTCAACAACTTAGCCATTCATTCCTGCTGATTTGTTGTGGTGTAATACGTTGTTGTAACAAGTGTTTTAGACTCTTTTGATCAGAATAAACCACAAATCGCCTTCCTAACAAATAATGTCTCCAATGTTGAATCACTAACACCAAAATCATTAACTTCTTATCATAGGCCGATTTAAGCCTTGCTAAAATACGCAATGGAATGTTTAGATTGCAACAACACAACACCAACCCCTTTTCCAGAGGCAAGACATTCAATTTCAAAAGGAAATTTGAAATTAGGTGTAGCTAAAATTGGGGCAGTTGTAACAGCTACTTTTAATTTCTCCAAAGCTTCGGCAGCTGCAACATTCCATCTAAAACCATCCTTCTTTGTCAACTCGGTTAAGGGTTTAGCAATATTCCCATAGTTAGCTATAAATTTTCTATACTAACTTGTTAATCCCAAGAAATTTGTCACCCCTTTGATGTTCTTGGGGACTGGCCATTGTAACACACTGCTAACCTTGGCAGGATCCACAACAACCCCTGCTTTGAAAATGACATAGCCCAAGTATTCAACTTGGTGTTTATCAAAAGCACACTTCTTTCCGTTAGCCACAACGTATGTTTGAAAATGCTTAGAACCATCTCCAAGTGCTGCAAATAAGCAGTCCAATTAGTGTTGTACACTAGTATGTCATAAAAAAAAATCAATACAAACTTTCTTAAAAAAGGCTTAAAAATATCGCTCATCACTGATTGAAAGGTTGCAGGGGCATTGGTAAGGCTAAATGATATCACCATAAACTCATAGTGACATTCATGGGTACGAAACACAGTTTTATAAATATCCTCTTCCTTCATACGAATTTGATGATAACCAAATTTAAGATCAAATTTAGAAAAATAACTTGAGCCATGGAACTCATCTAACAATTCATCTACCATAGAGATAAGGTATTATCTTGAATTGTAACTTTATTAAGTGCACGATAATCTACACATATGTGTCAAGATTGATCATTCTTATTGACCAAAATAACAGGGCTAGAGAAAGCACTAGTGATGTTTCTATTCACCCCCTGTTGCACAAGGATCCGAATATGTTTTTCAATTTCATCTTTGTATAAATGAGGATATTTGTAAGGCCTCACACTTACCAGACCAACACCCTGCAGAAATTCAATGGAGTGGCTATTGTTTCTTGTAGAAGGAAAACCCTGGATTTCTGTAAATACAATATCAAACTGATTTAACAACCTTTGCAACTCCTTAGTTTGTTGATATGAGACACGAGGCAATTGTGAACCTAACACCTCCATCAAGGTAGGCCATTCGTAACGTGTTATCAGTCGGGAAGAAGTGATGATGCTTTGAAAAGTTGCTATCTTCTCATCTAAGGCTTGGCCAAGGAGTTTCACCATATTGTCCTTATGGTTGAACACCATAGACATTTATTTTCAATCCATGGTCACCTTCCCCAAAGTTTCCAGCCAAACAACTCCCAAAATTAGATCCACACCCCCTAACTCCAACACATAAGCATCAAAACAAATCTGCACCATTCCCACATCCATCTTGATTCCCTTACACCTACTCATAGTTAGGACACGATGACCATCTCCTAACTTAACCCCTAAGGGAGTAGAAGGTACCACATACAACTGAAGTAGCAATGTCAATTATACGGAAGTGGGTTTGAATTATAATTGTCTCTTTTTTAGAAAAATCATTTCAAAACATTAAAGAGATTTTTACAAATTACTCAAGATTATGGTAACAAAATAACCTTGAGTTACAAAGTGGTGGATTTGAGAATGTTTAGAATCTTAGTATTTACTCAACTCTTGTTTGAGAAATAGATTATGTAAATAGAACTAAATTGTTATTGAGTCTAATAGAACACAAAGATTAAAAACAACAAACTATAAGAATAATATTGAGACACTTGAGTATGATTGAAATGATTGATGTTTTGCTTGACACTTTGAATTGTATATTGTTCTTCATCTTGAAGCTGCATTTCTATACTTCAAGAATGCTTGTGACAACTCATATGGCCGTTGAAATAGGGTCAGCTATCATGAAATAGTTGTTGGATAAAGTCTGCCAAAAAACAAAAGTGATCATAGTTGCATCCAAGAACGTTCTTGAGATCCAAGATTGTTCTTCGAATTTGTTTGTGATGAACTAAGTTGTACTTTGTGATTGTGTGAGTTGTCTGAGTTGAGTGCATGCATTTTACAACCAATAGTGTATTTTACAACTTGTAGCTTTGTACTTGCACTTGCATTATTTGAATAATGATTTTCTTTTATACTTTTAATGAAGCATGTCTTTGATTCTTCAAATTCTAGAACAAAAATGACTTAGATTGATCCTTGTTTATTCTAGATGAAGATATGAGATGAATAATATATCAAGAATCCAATATTTCACAAGGAAACTGATTGTTCTTATTTCTGTCATAAACGAAGATCGTTCTTCGTTTCTTAGCAATAAGTCAAGATCGATCTTCGTTTTTCAGAACTACTTCAAAATCAATCTTCGTTTTTCAGATCTGCTTTATTTGATTTTAATGAGATCTGATTTATGATGTTTGATACTTATCTTGTTTTAACACACTGAAATGCACATGTTAGATATCAAAATATTTAGAATCATAATTAAAATTTTTAATTAATTTTTTATTTGTTTATATCAAAACATTAAATTGAGATTGTGTCTCAACAACAGCCCTAGAGCTTTAACTACCTTAGGAGATATGAAATTGTGTGTGGCTCCACTGTCAATAAGAACCAAAATAGGTGCATCTTGCAAACAACTCTCTACTTTCATTGTGCGAATCTGTTTTGGAGTGGTGGATACACTAAAAACTCCCATCCCTTTACATTCTAACTCTTATTGTGCAATCTCTTCTTCCGACTCGACCTCCAGCACCACAATCTCTCCTTCATCGTTGACTACTTCATCGTCCCCTAAGATAATTAATCGTAACTGCTTCGTTGCGCATTGGTGGAGGGAATTTCATTATTCATTGCTGTTGAGACAAAATCTCTCTCAATTAGTTTTAATGATAATAAAATTAATTAAAAGATTATGATTGTGTTTAATGACTAATATGTGCTTTTGAGTGTATTCATATAAGAAAATAGGTTATCATTCATCAAGGAAAAAGCTGAAAATTTTGAGTTAAATGCTAAGTATGGAAAGGCCGAGGATGGCCTCACGAGCTGAGAAAACTGCAGTTCTGTATCCTCACGGTTTTGAATTCATTAAACAAGGGTACAATAGTATTATAAAATGAATTATTTGAATTCATTCAACAAGGACAGTGAATTGTTTGATTCATTCAATAAAGACAAAATACTATTAAAAATAATCAAAGAAAGATTTGTGAAGAAAAGTGGCAAGATTGCAAAAGAAAGGTACAAGGAATGATGATAGTAGCAATGTGCCTATAGTCAATATTTTGAAATGCATCCCAACATTTTATGAAAGCAAGACATCATATCTTAGGCTTCTTAGGCAAAAGGCTACATGTACCTTTATGTGATACAAAAGAATTAAAAATTCAAATATTCAAAAAGATAACAAGAAACATATCCTAAATAAATGGATCACATGTCTTAAGGCAAGGAAAGAAGCATTCACGTGAAGCCTTTACATAGTCTTGAAGAAAAGAATGAAAAGGACATCACATGTTCTTTAAAGAATTTAAATGGAGGAAAGAGAAAAAGCTCACATGTGAAGCTTTATCAAGGCATTGAAGAAAGAGAAGGAAAATGACTACACACAATATTCAAACCTTAAAGAAAGGGAAGAGAATAAGACATCATGTGTCCTCAAGTGCCAAGAAAACAGCTACCTAGTACTAGAACATGGAAGGCATACATCAAATGAGTCGAATGGCATTTTCGTAAATATGAAGAAAAACCTTGACATTTCTCAAATGGATTTTTCAACGGTCATAAAAGGTTTGACTTATGAAATGAACATCACAAGACTTCTATAAATTACAGCAAGCTGTTCTTCATCAACACACAACACACTTGCATAAAAAGATCTATCATCTAAAAGCTATCAAGGTCAAAACACTCTCACTTCTTACTTTCTTTGATCCTACACTAAATCTTTGTAAATCTTTTGAGAAAGTATTAAGTATCAATCACTCTCAAATCACTTTGTAATTTCTTTGTGAGTTACACTTGGAAATATTCAGAAATTGATTTTAAACTTGGTGAAGCTAAAGAATACACGGTTTGAAATCATCCTCGGGTTGAGGATCGATCTGTTTGAAAGTTAGTGAAATCTCACAAGGGTGTGAGGACTGGACGTAGCCATCTTTGGGTGAATCAGTATAAAATTGTGTGTGTCTCTCTTACTTTACTCCTACTTTTTTGCTCAACTTAGATCTAACGATTTGAAGAATCTCATCCTCGAGCTAGCCATCCTCAGCGAGAGGATAGTTTTTTTAAAACACTTAGAAATTTATAAACAGCAAAATTCCTATTCAACCCCCCTTCTAGTGATATTTAGCTACATCAATTGGCATCAGAGAAAGGTTCTCTAAAAAACACACCTAACAGTGTAAGAGAAAAAGATCCAAAAAGAAAAATGTCAAAAGCTAAATTTATTTCTGAAGGAGGATCATCTAGCCGACCTCCCTACTTTGATGGTACAGATTACTATCACTGAAAAGATAAGATGAGGCTATTTCTCATATCACGAGACAACAACATGTGGTCTGTGGTGGAAAATAGAGATCATGTCATTAGAACCAACAACACAGATGCAACCTCCGATGAGAAACCTCAAGCACAATGGACGGCGGATGAAAATGCAAAGGTACTCCTAAACTCTAAATCTTATTTATTTCTAACGTGTGCTTTGAGCAAGGAAGAATATGATAGAGTTGAAGAGTGCAAAAATGCTAAGGAGCTCTAGGATACTCTAAGGATCCATCATGAATGATCAAGCCATGTAAAAGAAGCAAGAATAAATATGGGAGTAAGAGATTTTGAACTATTCAAAATGAAGGAGGAGGAAACTATTGATGAAATGTCTTCAAGGTTAACAATCATATTAAACAACTTGAGATCTCTTGGAAAGGTATATGTCGTTCATGAAAGGATAAGAAAAATCTTAAGAAGTTTACCAAAAAAATGGAGGTCAACGGTAACTGCCATTACAGAAGCAAGAGACTTGACCAACATGAAATTAGAAGACTTGGTTGGAACTCTAAGAGCTCATGAACCATTGTTGCTGGCGGACAAACCAAACAAAAAGGGAAGAATGATTGCTTTAAAAATCAGCCAAACAGAAAGTTCATCTTCCAAGAAGAATGAAGATGGCATAACAAAGGAAAACGCAGAGGATCCTCTGTCTGAGGATGAGGATGAACTCGCTCTGCTTTCTAGAAGAGGATGATAAACAAAAGAGGACATAATAGAGGATCCCTTCAGAAAGAAAAAATTGACAAAAGTCAAATAACTTGTTATAGATGCAACAAGATGGGACACTACAAAAATGAGTGTCCTCTCAACAAAAGGAACAATAGAAAATTTTCATACAAAAACAAATTCATGATGATTACTTGGGATGATAGTGATGAGTCATCCTCGGAGTAAGAAAAGGAAGAAGAGGCCAATCTATGTCTCATGACAAAATCAGAATCTGAGAAGGTAAGTATTACTAATCTATGTTCTAATTGTGAAGAATTAAAAATTGAATTTGATAGTCTCTTAAATGACTCAAACACTTCATCTCAAACATGTATATTTCAAAAAAACCAACTTGTTGAGATAAAGAGACAAAATGAGGAGCTTCAAAAAAGAATTATGAATATGTTAAAATCATTCAAGAATTGCTGCAATCTCCAATTCAAAAATCTGAGAAACAAAAATTTTTAAACAAGAAAATAGTTGAAACTCATCCTCTTGACGAGGATGCAGAAAAGGAAATTTTGAAAATCGAGGTTAGGGAACTAAAAAATGATATTTTTAACTTTGTCAAATCTACAGAAACATTTTAAAAGATTATGGGGTCTCAATCTGGAATATTTGACAAGGTCGGTATTGGTTTTAAAAGTTCTCAAAAACAAAAATTATATGAAAACCTTTTCTTGCCTAAAAAACTAGAGGATAGGCCGAAATGCACGTTTTGCAAAAAACTTGGGCATACCTCCAAAATTTGTCATGCTAAGAGGAAAGCTAACAATATAAAGTCAACTTGTTCATTCTGTGGTAAACATGGACACCATGATTCTATTTGCTATCATAAAAGAAATGTCATCACAAGAGGAAAAACTAACCAACAAGGACCCAAAGCTATATGGGTACCTAAGTCTCTTCTAAATTCTAAAATAGGTTCATCCTCTAATCAACAAAAGAAAGCCTTGATACTTGGACAGTGGTTGCTCACGGCATATGAAGGGAGATAAGCACTGCTTCATGTCATTGGAGATAAAGGATGGAGGATCAGTCACATTTGGTAATAATGATAAAACTCAAATAAAAGGAACAGGTCTTATTAGTAAGAATAATTCTGCAAAAATTGAAAATGTTCAATATGTGGATGGCTTAAAACATAACTTGCTAAGCATTAGTCAATTATGTGATAGTGGTTTTGAAGTTATTTTTAAGCCTACTCTATGTAAGGTTAAACACTTATCATCGGGTAGAGTTTTTTTTTCCGAATTTAGAAATTATCTTGATGATTTACCCTCTGAATCTTGTTTTGTCTCTATTGAAAAAGATAAATGGATTTGGCACAAACGAGCGGGTCACACAAGCTTAAACACTATTTTTAAATTAGCAAATTTAGAATTAGTAAAAGGTCTGCCAAAAATTAATTTTGAAAAAGACAAAGTTTGTGAAGCCTGTGTAAAAAGAAAACAAGTTAAAAGTAGTTTTCACTCTAAAAACTTTGTTTCAACAAATTATCCTCTTGAACTTATTCACATTGATCTTTTTGGTCCTATCAAAACTCCAAGTCTTAGTGGAAAAAGATATGGTTTTGTGATCGTTGATGATTTTTCTCGCTTTACTTGGGTTCTATTTTTAAAACATAAAGATGAAGCCTTTGAGGCATTCCACCATTTTTGCAAGAAGATTCAAAATGAAAAAGCATAAAAAATAATCTCGGTGAGAAGTGACCATGGAGGTGAATTTGAAAATGAATCTTTTAAAAATCTTTGTGAAGAAAATGGTATTTCTCATAATTTTTCTTGTCCAAGAACTCCCCAACAAAATGGGGTAGTTGAAAGAAAAAATAGAACTTTACAAGAAATTGCTAGAACTATCTTAAATGAAGCCAACATTGAAAAATATTTTTGGGCTTAAGTCATCAACACTGCTTGTTATGTTTCTAATCGTGCATCCATTAGAAAATTTTAAACAAAACTCCATATGAATTATGGAAAGGGAGAAAACCAAATATTTCCTATTTTCATATATTAGGGTGTTATTGCTACATTCTAAATAATAAAGAAAATTTGGGAAAGTTTGATCCAAAATGGGATAAATGAATTTTTTTAGGATACTCCACAACGTCAAAAGGTTATAGAATATATAATCTTAGGACTCAAACTGTGGAGGAATTCATTCATGTTATTTTTTATGAGTTTGATGACTTGTGTTTAGAAAAATTGGATAAAAATTAAGAAGATGAACCCTCAACTTCTCAAGTACCCGGTCCTCATGAAGAGGATGAGTCTGACCCAATCTCTCAACAACCTCCAAGAGGATGGAAAACAGTCACACATCATCCTCCAGATCTAATCATTGGAAACACTGAGGATGGCGTTAGAACCAGAAATTCTCTAAGGGAAAGCACTACCAACATGTCCATGATATGACAAGTTGAACCCAAAACGATTGATCAAGCTATTGGTGACAAATCATGGGTTGAAGCTATGATGGAAGAACTCTCTCAATTTGAAGGAAACAAGGTATGGAATCTTGTACCCCATCCTCTTGAAAAATCTATTATTGGGACTAAATGGATATTTAGAAACAAATTAAATGAGGATGGAGAAGTCATTAGAAATAAAGCAAGACTAGTGGCTCAAGGTTATAATCAACAAGAAGGAATTGATTATGATGAGACATTCGCACCCGTAGCAAGACTTGAAGCAATAAGAATCTTCTTGGCTTATGTTACTCATAAACGCATTAAACTATTTCAAATGGATGTGAAAAGTGCATTTTTGAATGGGTTCTTAAATGAGGAAGTGTATGTTCGTCAACCTCCTGGGTTTGAGGATGAGAAGCGGCCAAACCATATGTTCAAACTATCAAAAGCTCTTTATGGTTTAAAGCAAGCTCCTAGAGCTTGGTATGAGAGGTTAAGCTCTTTTCTAAAATAAAATGGATTCATTATGGGTCAAATTGATACAACTCTTTTCAAGAAGACTCATGAAAAAGATTTATTGATTGTTCAAATATATGTCGATGACATAATATTTGGATCCACAAATGAAAAGATGTGCAAAGATTTCTCAAATCTTATGCAAAGTGAGTTTGAGATGAGTATGATGGGAGAATTAAAATTCTTCCTTGGTTTGCAAATTAAACAACGAGATGATGGTATCTTCATATCTCAAGAAAAATATACCAAGGATCTACTCAACAAATACAAAATGAGTTCAACTAAAAGTATGGGAACTCCTATGCATCCATCCTCCATACTCCACAAAGATGATGAAGGAACTCCAATTTCTGAAAAGGAGTACAGAGGGATGATAGGATCCTTGTTGTATTTAACAGCAAGTAGACCGGACATAGTCTTTGTAGTCGGTCTTTGTGCAAGATTCCAATCCTCTCCTAAAGAATCTCATCTCACAGCTGTAAAAAGAATCTTTAGATACCTTGTTGGCACTATAAATCTGGGAATATGATACAAGAAGAGCTCAGATCTTGATCTTAAAGCCTATTGTGATGCGGACTACGCGGGAGACAAAGTTGAAAGAAAAAGCACAAGCGAAGCTTGCCAATTTCTTGGAAAATCACTAATAAGTTGGTCATGCAAAAAGCAAAGTACCATTGCTCTTTCAACAACTGAAGCAGAGTATGTATCAGCCGCTCAATGTTGCTCACAACTACTTTGGATCAAAAATCAACTTGAGGATTACTCGTTAAGGTACACAAAAATTCCCATCCTCTGTGATAATACAAGTGCAATAAATCTTTCTAAAAATCCCATTCAACATTCTAGATCTAAGCACATTGAAATTAAACATCATTTTATAAGAGATCATGTGCAAAAAGGGGGATTTAGAACTGATTTTTATTGACACTGAGAATCAACTAGCTGACATTTTTACCAAACCTCTCCAAGAGGATCGGTTTAAATTCATCTTAGAAGAACTCTCAATCACAAATTTTCCCAATGATATTTAAATAATTTAATTCTTTTGTTTTAAATTTTTTATTTATTATTATTATTATTATTATTATTATTCTTGTATTTTATTATTTTAATTTTGTGTGATAAATATATGGCAAATCTGTTCCCTCAAATTAAGTCAAAAATTAAATAGGAGGACTTTAGGCTCTTTAATGTGAAACGTCCTCTTGTTAAATCAGTCAAGGCCTTGCACATGCTTCCTTTTACCCAGTGGTCAAATGGCTGGCACGTGATAAATACTCCCCATCTCTCGTAATTGTGCAGACTGTATTAAGTACAGTCCATGAATCCCGCTCCATCATCCAAAGGCTCTCCTTCTTTCTCTCACATTTCTGCTTTCCTTTCTTGTTCTCTCTCCATCAATCAATCAAATTTTTTCCCTCTCTCTCACGTTTCCAATCACTTCTCTCATTAAATTCCTTTTCTCTCTCCCGATTATTATTTTTTTAATTCAAATTTTCTTCTCTCTCTGTTTCATTAAATTTTTCATTTAATTTTCTCTCTCCGTGTTTAATTTTCTTCTCTCTCTCTTTCATACGTTTCTCTTTCCAAAAGCTTTTCGTTTCCCTCTTCACGAACTCCTTTCTCAACCGTTCTCTTCCTCTCAACAACAATGGCACGCATCAAAACTACTGCCAAGCGAAAAATGCGTCCTTTTGATCCAGAAACTGATTCTAAAAACTATTCGAGTTCTAAATGCGTTGGGGAAGGAGTTAAACAAAAATTTGTATCCCCTCCTAGGGCACCTTCTAATCCTCCTCAACCTTCTTCCAAAACTCTAAAGAAGCCGTCAACATCAAAACCCACTGCCTCAACCAGAATGTCCTCCAGAATTCAATTTGGGGTTGTCCATTCAAACAAAGAAATTCCTCAGGACCCTATTATGCATGTCATTGATTTGGAAAGTTCAAAAGGAAACACCTCTACTAAATCGATCCCTAAATCTTCCTCCAAGCCTTCCTCTCCCAAATGACCGAAAACTAAAACTCCTAAACAGACTCCAAAGAAATCTCGGTCATCCAAACCACCTCCCGCTCCTCTCTTTGAATCCACAGATTCGGAGTTAAACTACACCTCAAAATGGATTCACAAATATGTGGTTCATGGCAAGCATATTGACCTAATAAATTTGAAAAATGGGGGCTTTAATGCTATAAATTTTTTTGATAAATTAGGCTGGACCTCCTTTTTTAGAGTGAATGAACCGCAATACCCAAGGCTAGTAAAGGCATTTTATGCAGCATGCAATGGCTGTAAAGGAAGCACAAGGTTCAGTTTTGTACTTAAGGGAGTACATTTGGACATAAACCCCACTTCACTATGCAAAATCCTTGACATACAAGATGATGGATCACATTGTTTTGTTGATAATTCAGTTCTTCAAAACATCCTGATAAACCCTAAAAAACTTCTCATAGCTTCAAATGTTCCTCCTATGTGTCGAATTTATCACAACATTTGTGTTCAGTCGATAGCACCTCGAGCTGGGAGTTATGAAAAGGTAACTGAACTTGACATTTTAATCCTTCATCATTTGTTGACTAGGACACCTCTTCATTTGGGCGATATCATATTCAGCTACATGCTAAATGCTGCAATAGTGGGTCGATTCGCTCCCTATGGTATGATTTTAAACAAAATATTTAAGTTCTTTAAGGTACCACTTGATGATGAAGAGAGCATTCAGTGCAATAATTTTTTTTCTCTGAAAAACATTAAACAAATGCGCATTACTATGCCTAAACCGAACCCTATCTCAAGGAAAGAAAAAATTGCCTCAAAGAAACAAAAGTCTGCCTCGCCACTATCTCATTCTCGCACACCCTCGTTTAACTCTGTTGGCTCAACACTTCCCCAATCTCCACAAGTCAGTAAGGATTCATCAACACATACTGCTACTCCTCCAGTTAAGGATAGTGATGGTGAGGATTTATTCTTTGATCTGAACGTCTCAAACGATCATCATTCTTCCAAAAGTCCTCATAGGAACATCGAAAGAATCTACATTATCATCTCAAGTAAGTTTGAACTCTTCCCCTATCTCTCCAAATATTGGTTTATTTAATTCTGGTCCAGATTTACAAGAAAAATCCACATCTCCTTTGGCCCTAAATTTTGCAAATTTCTCCAAGGATAAGGCTAAAAGATCAAAATCCAAAAAGGCCCGTGATGATCCAACCACCAGCATGAAATCGGCAGGAACTGAAAACAAAAGGGTTTTAAAGCTGCTAAAAACGATTATGAAAGACCAAAAGAAATTGTTGGTTAACTTTTCTCACTTTCAAAAAACCATCGCTCAGTTTGGGCTCATTCTGGAATGGCTTACCAAACATTTGGGTTTATCAGCTGCTGCACATGATCAACCTCCTATGCTACCGGCCCAGTTCTCTTTTGCCCGCAACTCTACATCTTCATCATCTGAAGATTCATCTTCCGCTGAATGACTCTGTTTTAATTTGTTTTATGTTTTCTGATGTTGACTTAATTCAGGGGGAGTCAAATTATGGATTATATTTTGTCTTATGATAGCATGTTTAAACTCATATTATGTTTTGCTTACTTATGTTATAGTTGTTTAAACTCAAATTATGTTTGTTGATGTTATGACTGAATTCATGAACCTGTTTGCTGATGTTATGGCTGAATTCATAAGCCTATTATATTTTGCTTAAGTTGATGGAATTTATATTAGGGATTTGTGAATGTTCTATTTACCTCAATGTTGAATAATTTCAAAAAATTGCTTTTACTTGAATGTTAAAAGGGAAATTTTTCAAAATTATCACTTGTATGATTGAGGGGGAGTTAAATTATTTTATTCTTACATAATATAAAAATCATAATCTAAAGAATTTTGTCATTATCAAAAAAGGGGAGATTGTTGAGACAAAATCTCTCTCAATTAGTTTTAATGATAACAAAATTAATTAAAAGATTATGATTGTGTTTAATGACTAATCTGTGCTTTTGAGTGTATTCATATAAGAAAACAGGTTATCATTCATCAAGGAAAAAGAAGAAAATTTTGAGTTAAATGCTAAGTATGGAAAGGCCAAGGATGGCCTCACGAGCTGAGGAAACTGCAGTTCTGTATCCTCACGGTTTTGAATTCATTAAACAAGGACACAATAGTATTATAAAATGAATTATTTGAATTCATTCAACAAGGACAGAATAGTATTAAAGAATGAATTTTTTGATTCATTCAATAAAGGCAAAGTACTATTAAAAATAATCAAAGAAAGGCTTGTGAAGAAAAGTGGCAAGATTGCAAAAGAAAGGTACAAGGAATGATGATAGTAGCAATGTGCCTATAGTCAACATTTTGAAATGCATCCCAACACTTTATGAAAGCAAGACATCATATCTTAGGCTTCTTAGGCAAAAGGCTACATGTTCCTTTATGTGATACAAAAGGATTAAAAATTCAAATATTCAAAAAGGTAACAAGAAACATGTCCTAAACAAATGGATCACGTGTCTTAAGGCAAGGAAAGAAGCATTCACGTGAAGCCTTCACATAGTCTTGAAGAAAGGAATGAAAAGGACATCACATGTTCTTTAAAGAATTTAAATGGAGGAAAGAGAAAAAGCTCACATGTGAAGCTTTATCAAGGCATTGAAGAAAGAGAAGGAAAATGACTACACACAATATTCAAACCTTAAAGAAAGGGAAGAGAATAGGACATCACGTGTCCCCAAGTGCCAAGAAAACAGCTACCTCGTACTAGAACATGGAAGACATACATCAAATGAGCTGAATGGCATTTTCGTAAATATGAAGAAAAACCTTGACATTTCTCAAATGGATTTTCCAACGGTCATAAAAGGCTTGGCTTATGAAATGAACATCACAAGACCTCTATAAATTACAACAAGTTGTTCTTCATCAACACACAACACACTTGCATAAAAAGATCTATCATCTAAAGGCTATCAAGAGCAAAACACCCTCTCTTCTTATTTTCTTTGATCCTACACTATATCTTTGTAAATCTTTTGAGAAAGTATTAAGTATCAATCACTCTCAAATCACTTTGTAATTTCCTTGTGAGTTACACTTGGAAATATTCGGAAATTGATTGTAAGCTTGGTGAAGTTAAAGAATACACGGTTTGTAATCATCCTCGGGTTGAAGATCGATATGTTTGAAAGTTAGTGAAATCTCACAAGGGTGTGAGGACTGGACGTAGCCATCTTTGGGTGAACCAGTATAAAATTGTGTGTGTGTCTCTCTTACTTTACTCCTACTCTTTTGCTCAACTTAGATCTAACGATTTGAAGAATCTCATCCTCGAGCTAGCCATCCTCAGCGAGAGGATAGTTTTTTAAAAACACTTAGAAATTTATAAACAGCAAAATCCCTATTCAACCCCCCTTCTAGTGATATTTAGCTACATCAATTGCAACGAAAACAGAGTCCCTTTTCGTGACGCTCATTAACCTTTGTGCTTGGTAAATGGCGAACGCCGCGTGAGTGACAGCGTGAAACGTCACCAGATTTAAGACGTGAAGGAGGAGTAGAATTGGTAGGGTGTGTTGACCTAATTTGAGATCCAAGACCCAGTCCGATAAGCATTTTACCCACATTGTTGCTAGTCTGGTTAGGGTTTGCAAATTTGTTCCCTTCCCCTTCGTGATTGGCCCAGTTAGGTTTTTGAAATCTGGCCCAAGAACCTTGACCCAATTTGTAGCGAGATCCAGATCCCTGCCCTAAAATAGCAGTATATTCACTCTCAACATCATAAACTTGCATCTCTAAGTAACGATTACGAGGCCTGAAGGTACGCACACAAGAACGAATGTCATGACGTAGACCACGATTGAAATTAACAAGAAATTGTTGTTCTGGTAAACGGCCACCACCATAAATCCAGATTGTTTTAATTCCTTCAATTCTTCTAAAGGATTCTCCAAACGAACGATCAACGCCTGCGTCAAACTCTCCCAAGACAGATCATCCGTAGAATCGTGCCATAAATTGAACCAATAAATTGTAGGATCTTTCATACTGAGCTTCGTTAATTGAACTCTCAAGTCTGTTGAACTGCGTTGTACGTCAAAATACGTTTCTGCTCGAGTGATCCAAAGCACTGGATCATCACCGGTAAACGCTGGCAATTCCACCTTCTTTGCAGCTAAACGGAATTCATCTAACGATGAGTGAATTGTTGTAACATTGTCTTGAGACATCATCAAAGTCCTCTGAATTTCAAAACCAATGAAATCACGTAACGACTCAATGTTGTCCTCCACACATCTCAAACGCTCCTCCACTCCGACGATTCTTGCATCCATTCTGGTTTGCATGAACGTAGTAGGTCAGACCAATTGATAGAGTAGAGGTAAGATGGAATTAGATGAAGAGAATTATTGTATTAATTGATAAAAAAAGACAGAAAATAATTCCAAAGCTAATGCTCCTCAGTTAGAGAAAAATCATTCTTATACTACCCAACCTCTAAAGTGTAACTGAAAAATAAATAAAAAACCATTCAACTACCTCTCCAAACACTCATATTTATTAGTGGAATATTAATTCACTATGCCAGTTAGACAATCACTCTTTTTTTGCATTCCATTTTTTATTCTTCTCACATATACTTGTCATTGTTTAGGCTTTACCTCATCTTTATTTACTAAGAGATCTCTCTCATCACTTGTGGGGCTCAACCCATTCCTATCAGTGAGCTTCACTGTGGACTACGATTTTGCCATGGGGTCAAGACCAACAGAGGAGTTTGTTAGCAAATACGAAGGCAATTACACGTTCACAGGTGGCGAGGTAGTTGGCTACAGAAACTTGTTGCGATTCCATGGATGTCGTTAATGGCTGAAGACTGTCTTTACTTCATTGATGGTGTTCTACACCTCAGGGTCGAGCTCACCATAAGAAATTGACCCAAATTACAGTTTGTAAACTTCTTATTCAAGTTGCTAGCTATGACAGTTTTCCGTAGTCGAATTCTCGTCTTCTTTGATATTGTTCTGTTAACGAGCATTGGTGTAATATTGTTTTGTTTGTTAACCTTGGAAATATTGTTCTGCTAGTTTAGCTTTCTGTTCGGTAAGAGTGTGTTCACGGAGGAGAGGGCAAAGGAAACATAGAGAGGACAAAATGGAGGCATAGAAAAATGATTTTGCTTCCTTCTCTTTTTAAAAATTAAATCATCTTTTGAACGGTTTTAATAATCGGGTTTTTGATCTATATATCCCTCTCTTGAATTTTTTATTTCAAAATGCCCTAATTTGAAAAAAAAAATATATAAATGTTTAACTTTTTTGTCCCAATTGTTCATCGCAATCTGGGGATGCGATCTTTTGAAATAGATTTTTTCTCATTTTAACATATGGTCGTATTCTAGGATACGACCTTGTACTATGACAAATTTTTTTTTTGCCATTTAAAGAATATTTGTATTTATTATTTTTATTATTTAAATAATTTAAAAATAACTAAAATATTTAAATAATCAAAATATTATAATGAAAAATAATAATAATAAATTTAATAATATTATAAATTTTTATCATAATAATAATAATAAGAATAATAGTAATAACAATAATAAGAATAAGAATAATAGTAATAACAATAACAATAATAATAATAATAAAATATATTAATAAATAATAATAATAATTTTTATAATATTCTAAATTTTAATAATAATATTAATAATAATAAAGTAGATTATATTAATAAAATAAAATTAGTTAAATTGAATCAGTAAAATACATTAAATTAAAAAAATACAGAAGATTGAAGGAAGATATATATTAAATTTATATTT
>JBBPBS010001143.1:7115736-7136028 GCA_037974835.1 Cicer judaicum | reverse complement strand
AATATAAAAAAATCACACTTTCAACTAAATCAGTTTATCATCAAGATCTGACATTAATAATTTTTTATATATAAGAAAATCACATAAAATTTATAATTGAATCATACTGTAAAATGTTTTTGTAGACTTCAAACAAATTATTTTTTCTTTTGCCACCAACAAAAAACAAATTCGTTTTTGTAGACATTACATAAAAATAAAAATGTTTTTACAATACATTTATAAATTGAATAATTTTAATATATTTAATCTCTAAATGACCATTTTAATAATAAAAACTTTATTTTAATTTATAAATATTAAACTAACTTTTTATATTTATCATAAAGAATATTTAATATTCACTACTATAAAAATTTAAAAAAAATTATTTCGTTAATACTTTTGATAAATAATATTTAATTATTATAGTTTTTTAAATAATGAAAAGTCATTTTTTTAAAACAATTTATTTAACTTTTAATTTAAAAATAAATGTACCAACATATATGAAATTGACGATTATGCAGTGTTTTTAGCGGCGACTCTGTGATGTTATGTTAAATTGTTAATGTTCTTGTCTTTAAAGTAAAATACATAATGCACTTTTTTTTTTGTCCTTATTATGAGATGTAATGCAACTTTTTCCATTTCTCTCTCTTGTTATTTTCTCTCATCTTTATGCTTGTTGGAATCCCATTCCAAATATTTCTCCTTTTCTTTTTTTTTTAAATAATTTGTTTTTCTTTTATTTCATCTGCAGTACCACTCCTTCACTTCTGTGTTTTTAGCAACGCTTCCACAAAACATGTAACTGGTTTCAGTTCACTTTTTTAAGCTTGTGTTTGTGAATTGGTGAGTTTATTTATTTATTTTTGTTCTCAATTATCTCGTGCAAGCACGTTACATGGTTTTTTACACAGCGTGTTTCCTTTTTAGTCAACCAGTTTTGCTGTCAATGTTCTGATCTGTCTTCTTATGTTCCTTCAAATTATGTTTTGTCTCTGCTTAACTCAAAGGTGGTTTTTTTATTTCAAAAAAATAAAAAAAAATCAGTTATACCCTTTTTTGGTTGCTGAGGAAAAAAGCGGAGTAGAATGAAAGAAAAGTGAAAAAAAGTACTTTTTTTTATTCTCAGTTGATTTGATTAATGGGTTGAACTTTTTATTGCATTAACATTCTGATGTTGGTTCTTCTCTTCCTCTATAGTATACCCTTTTAAGATTTGATGAATAAAACAAATCAAGTTTCAATTTTTATACATTTCATCTTGATATAAAGGAATGGGTTTGCTTTTGCTGCTATTTTGCTTTTCTGGGTCATTGCAGTTAAATCTAATTTTTATTCTGTAAAATTGGTTCTTTATATGAATTTGACTTTTTGGTTGGTGTTGATGGTAAATTATTCTAATTCAATATGTTTAGTTTTTTTTTTGTTTATTACATCATTGTGATGTTATTGTACAAGTTTGATTTTTTCAACCTCAAGTGTTGCAAATTGACAATTTTTGTGTGAATGACTTTGAAATTGACTTGTTCAAATTCAATGTGTTGTCTTTTACTTTGAATTGTTAAATATTTGGCTGATGAATCTTTTTGGCAGGTGTGTCAATGGATTGGATGATTCATAGGAAATAGAAGAAAGAGAAAAAGAGGGAGAGATGAAAGAGGAGTCTACAGGATTAATCATTGGTATTTCCATTGGTGTTGTAATTGGAGTTGTGTTAGCAATTTCTGCATTGATCTGTTTTAGATATCATAGGAAGCGTTCACAGATAGGCAATAGTAGTTCTCGGAGGGCGGCTACGATACCGATTCGCGCGAATGGTGCTGATTCTTGTACTATTCTATCAGATTCAACCTTAGGTCCTGATTCGCCTGCAAGGTCGGGACGAAATGGCACAAATTTCTGGCTTGATGGATTCAAGAAAAGTAACATGGTTCCTGCATCTGGAATACTTGAATATTCATACAAGTATGGTTTTTTTTTATATTGAGTTGCTTTTTTATGTGTCATTCTTCTTGCTTTTTAGATGAACATGCTCTAAATGCTTGTGTACATTTACATTCTTTGAGACTTATAATTAGATATCTTTGTTTTTATTGGGTATATGGAATTGTCTTTAATGAGGGCGAGTGCCTTCGTGTGATCAGGAGGTCAAGAGTTCAAGCCCTGGAAATAGGCTCTCCCTTTAAGTGGTAAGACTGTTACATTTACGAGGGCGAGTGCCTCTGTGAGATCTGGAGTACACGGATTCAAACCTTGGAAACAGCTTCTCCCTCTACAGGAATAAGACTATGACATCTATTATCTCAATAGGAGGCTCGTGCACTGAGCTGCGTTTTATGAAATTGTCCTTTATAAACAAAACTTTAATGCTTCATTGTCAATGTTCTTTGAAGAAAAATGCATTGGAGTTCGGGAGCCATTAGGTTGGAATATTTAAACATGAGATGTTGAAATAAGTATTTGATTGTATCTAGACTTTTGACACATGTATATTGTCCTTCTATATTCAACCAAAAACTATATACTTATGAAAATTTGCAAATTATGTTGAGAACCTATGAAGCACAGACACTTCTTAGATTAGGTGTGTCTGGTGTCCGTGACAAAGTCAGTGCTTCATTTGTGACAATTAATTGTCTTTAAAAACTCAATGGAATGACTGATTTTTCATGTCATTTATCTATTTATTTTCTGTGTTTAACTCTCATATTTACACTTCAGGGATTTGCAAAAGGCAACATATAATTTTACAACACTCATAGGACAAGGTGCATTTGGTCCTGTATATAAAGCTCATATGTCTACTGGTGAGACTGTTGCAGTTAAAGTTCTTGCAACCAATTCTAAACAAGGGGAGAAAGAATTTCAAACAGAGGTGAACATGGTTACCAATAATCATTTCTCTTTACTTTTGGCAAGGACATTGATAGAACTAGTTTGTGTTTCAACATATTTTCAATGGAAAGCATATGTTAAATGCAGTAACATTGATGTCTAATATAGGAGGGTGAGGGATGCAAAGGAGCATTAATGTCTAAATATAGTTTTGGAAAATCAAAATACTGAAATATAATTATTACGATGCTTGATATAAATATTGTGTGCTATGCTTGATATAAATACTTGGCAACTTGGCATGTTTCCATTTTGATTAGTTAAATCCAGTTGATAATTTCAAAATGATTCATGTGACTTCATTACTTCGTCTGCAGAAAATTTGAAGAAACTATTTTTCACATGCTTTTGCACGATATACTGTTTATTTCATTATTCGGGGTAGTGGTGTCACATTAGAAAATCATGATGGAATAAAGGGACAATTTAGTCAAAGAAAATTACATTTTTTAAAAAATATAAGGGTATTTATTGACTTCTTTAATCCTCTGCAAAACCTTAAATGGAAATCATTTTAAAATGGAGGGAGTAGTTAAATTTTTCTGTATGATGATCATCAATTTTAACTTTTTGTGTTATTTTAATTTTTGTTAGGTTATGTTGTTGGGAAGGTTACACCATAGAAACCTTGTCAATTTGGTTGGATATTGTGCAGAAAAGGGACAAAATATGCTTGTTTATGTCTACATGAGTCAAGGCAGCTTGGCTTCCCACTTGTACAGTAAGTTAGCTATCTATCTTTATTGGTCACATCTCTTGCTGATATGAGATTTGGACTTTTTTCCAATACACCTCATCACACTCAGTACTATTGTGTCTGGTGCGTGGAATTTATGCATATAAAGATGACAAGAATAATGAATGTGAAATACTATATACAAGTTGAATGATTAAGCTTTCTTTATATGCATTGAACACATATTTTTTGTATGTTAAACAAACTTATTAAACCTATAAAACAAGTACCAAATCCTTTTTTGAGTTTCCATTAGAGGACATGGTTAGTTTTCATTCATATTACCCTGAAGTTCACCTTAAGGAAATAACATCTAAGTCCTTATCAAGTCATGCAAGCAAAATATGAAATAGTACTTTGATATTATATGCCTTTCGATTCGGTGCTTTGTTTTTACTATTTCATTTTTTTGGTGATTTCTTTCAAATTCAACTTGCATATGCAATAATAAATAAAACATGTAAGCTTGTTTCTATGTTTAGGTGAAGAGAATGGGACACTAGGCTGGGATATGAGAGTTCATGTAGCTTTAGATGTAGCAAGAGGCTTGGAGTATCTTCATGATGGGGTAAGTTGTTACTTATGTGATCTGTACTAACTTAATCCTCATCTTACAAGCCAATTTAATCACAATTGTATGTGTTTTTGTCACTCCAGGCAGTTCCTCCTATCATCCATCGCGACATCAAATCTTCGAATATTCTCTTGGATCATTCCATGCGAGCCCGGGTATGTCCTTGTTAATCACAACCGTTATAACAAATAGCATAGCTTGTGAAAAAGAAAAGGTCTTTTTCTATCTAAGAACGATCTCGCATTCAAACTGTATGTTCATGAGGTGTCAGTTCAATGACAAGAGTTTGACTTTGTACTTTCAAGGGATGAAGTTCAAATCTCCTTAGAGACAGTTGTAAAATGACTATTAGTGCTTTAATTAATTGTATTCAATCTGTATGATCTACGATAATGTTGAATGACTTATTGTATATTTCTTTTAATCATTGGTTGTTGGTGAGGATTCTTCTTATGCTCTTGTTGATTCTGAATCAAATAGGTTGCTGATTTTGGACTTTCAAGAGAAGAGATGGTGGATAAACATGCAGCTATTCGCGGTACCTTTGGCTATCTTGATCCTGAGTATATATCTTCAGGGACATTCACCAAGAAAAGTGATGTATACAGTTTTGGAGTGTTGCTCTTTGAACTTATAGCCGGCCGAAATCCTCAGCAGGGTCTTATGGAACATGTTGAACTTGTAAGATCTCTCTCCCCTCTTTCAAGTCCTGCTCAAAATATGCATTTGGTTGTAGTAACAGGTACGACTATTCGTGGTTCAATTCAGGAAAAAACCGAATAGAATTGAACTGAACCATTAGAACATTTCGGTAAAACTGAACCGAACCATTAATGGCTCGTCCCGATTCGAACTGGTATAAAGAATCAAATAGTTCACAAACCGAACTGAAACAAACCGAACAATGATAGTTTTTTTCAACAGCCCTGGTAATGGATGTAGAAATTTAAGTTGTGCAGGCAATACTCAAATCCTAGTGAAATAGTACCTAATAAATAATATATTGTGTATGTCAATGTTTTATAAACTGAACAGACTAGACCTCTGAATCATGGTTCTACTGCTTTAAATCACTAGAACTAGGATGAAACCGCAATCGCACCGCCAAAATGACTAAACTGTAGTAAAGTCTAGTTCAAGATTCAACTGAATAAACTGTTTGGTTTGGTTTCTAAAACACTGATATATGTTGAGCTGTTAACGACGATAATTTCTAACACATAGATCCATCCTTGATAACAACTCATTGCCAAGCATTAAGTTGATGACTCTATTTTATGACATTGTTCTATAAAAATGCTTTGTTGTAATACCATACAATGATACCTAATTCATGGTTTTTTTCTTATGAATGCAATTAATTAATGGATGATTAGGCAGCAATGAACAGTGAAGGAAAAGTTGGTTGGGAGGAGATTGTTGATTCTAAACTAGAAGGAAAATGTGATTTCCAAGAGCTGAATGAAGTGGCAGCACTTGCATACAGATGCATCAACCGTGCGCCGAGGAAGCGTCCTTCGATGAGAGACATCGTGCAAGTACTGACTCGGATCCTTAAAGTAAGGCATCAAAGGAATCATCATAAAAAATCGCCTTCGGCCACAGCGGATGAAGTTGCAATTGATGTTGATCAAACAGAAGAAAATAAGGCTTATGTTATTGAACACAAAAGAGATGAATCTATAGATAGTGTAGCTGACATGTATGATTTGTAACAAAATTGTTTTAGTTCCTTTTTTTGGCTTTGGATATGATATGATTTTAATTTTTAACTAGACATTAGGCTTGAGTGTTTTAATGATGCTTGACATTTATTTTTTTCTTGCCTTAGTTCTGTTATCTTGCAGAACAAACACCGCAAAATTTGTATATGATTACTTGATGTGAAAAAAAAAAAATAGTTATCTTTCATCATGACCATAATCTATTTTCTGACTCAATTAATTCTAAAGATAAAATAAATATTTGTCAAAAAAATGGCATTTGTGTAATATCTTTTACAGACTTGTAATATTGTTCAGATATTTGTCAAAAAAATGGCTTCGCCCGGACTCGAACCGGAGACCTTCAGAGTGTTAGACTGACGTGATAACCAACTACACCACGAAACCTTTTGATGTTTTGATATAATATTACATATTGAAAAAACAAATTAAGAAAAATACTAAATTTAGAATTTGGGCTTACGAAAGTAACCCGATTGAGCCCACGATCCATTTTAAGCCCAAATTCTTAGTTCCTCTTTTATTTTTGAGATTGTGTTATCCAAAATCGTTATCAGAAAGAAGAAAGAAGTTACAGCAACAATGGTAGCTATGGCTATGGCTGCTCTTCAAAGCTCCATGTCTTCCCTCTCACTCTCCTCCAACTCTTTCTTCGGACAGCCTCTCTCTCCTATTACTCTCTCCCCTCTTCTTCCGGTATACGCTTCATTTCGCAAATATGCTTTATGAATTCAAGTTTCAATTTTTATTATTCCACGTGCTTCATTTCTCTTTTTATCAACATGGGTATTTTAATTCAAGTTCGTTTTAAGTGTTCGAGTTCGTGGGTATTAGCATTTCGAGTTTTTTCTTATTGGTCTTCCATTGGAATTGTGGTGATATTGTTTTAATTTAGAATTACAGAATTAGCATCTTCGTAAGATTAGTTGATTCATAATTCTGTTCACGGTTGGAATTATATGTGATGATCTACGTAGAACTGATACTTCGGTTTGAAGACATGTGTATGCCAACAACTTGTCAATGTCGTGTTTGGCGTGTGGTTCATAGGTTGTGTTTTTTTCCATGGTGAACTTGAATCTGTTATTTGGAATGATTGTAAATAAGCTTTGAAGAGATTGAGATTTTTTCACATGGCAGTTGTGTCTGTCTGTGTTTTGTGATCTGTTGACAATTACAAATGTTGATAGAATTGGCACATTTAGTGCTTATGAAGTAAGAGATTTAACAATGTTCTCATGACTGAAAATCTCTAATAAAAGGATCCAATCCTAACTAAGCCCTTAAGAGTACATGTTATTTGATGTATGCTATTTGATGTGAACTAGGAGTGGGTAATCTAATATTGAATTCCTATTGGATACTGATACTATGATACTGCTACATTTGTTTGATTTAACAACATCTACATTCCTCGGACATAATTTTGGCTGGTTATTAAGGATAAAAAATATATATTGTTCTAAATTCTAATTCTTAAAGATGTAAGGCTCAAAAGTTTTGTATGCTAATTTGATATGAACTTTATCTTTGTGATATGCAGGGTAAGCCAACAGGGAAGCAATGTCGTATCGTAATGAGGGTTAGTATCAAATTCTTGCCTCATCCATGACAAATCTGATTATTGTTTTCAGATTTTGTTAAATTACACTCAAAGTGGGCCAAACGTTAACTATATAGTCAGACAAGATCAAAGCACAAAACCAAATTCCAGTAAATGCTTTGAATATAAATTTGAACCATAGTTAATATAGCGAGTTCTACAAAATTAACGAGCCTTTATTGTGACTTGTAAACAGAAAACCTATTAAGGCATAAGTTTAATATCTTAGCTTCTTCATAGATATGAAATATTATATATATAAAACTATACTTTACTGACAGAGAATCTGTATTTACAGTCAAAAATAAAGCTGTTCATAATCTTACGAAAATGAAAACAGAACAATCCTTAAAGCTTTTCGAATTTAATTGTCAAATTTTTCTGTTTTTTCCTCACGCAGCTTAAACGATGGGAGCGAAAGGAATGTAAACCAAACAGCCTTCCTGTGTTACACAAATTGCATGTTAAAGTTGGAGACACGGTGAAAGTCATATCTGGACATGAAAAGGGTCAAATTGGGGAGATTACTAAGATCTTCAAGCACAACAGCACTGTCATTGTGAAAGACTTAAACTTGAAGACAAAGCATGTGAAGAGTAGAGAAGAAGGCGAACCGGGTCAAATAAATAAGGTGATTTATCATTTTCCTTTCTAGAAAAACACTATTATGAACTCTTTTTCAATTTTGCATGTTCTTCAAGAAATTAGAGTAACTATAATCTCCTATTATATAACATTCTCATTAAGTTGGATGAATAAAAATTATCTTTTTAGTTTGTTTAAAGGTTTAATAGAAACATGTGTTCTTTATAATATCGTCAGTTTTGATCAAATAAGTGTTCTGGTTTGATTCCATTGAATGAATTCATTTTATTTAATTATTATCATTGTCGCTGTGTCAATATCAATGTCATTTCCATGTCCGTATCAGTATTTGTGTTTCATATAATGTGTTAATGTGCATTCTTTGAAAAACCAATGTCTTGAATTTCAGGTTGAAGCACCTATCCATAGTTCAAATGTGATGCTATACTCCAAAGAAAAGAAAGTAGCAAGCCGTGTGGGTCATAAAGTACTTGACAATGGTAAAAAAGTTAGGTACCTAATAAAAACTGGAGAGGTAATTGATACTGAAGAGAATTGGAAGAAACTGAAGGAAGCTACTAAGAAAACTGAACAAGTTGCTGCTGCTTAGTTTTGAATATATTAATTAATTCATGTATTCAACAGTAATGTAATTCTATGTACTTGTATTCTTTTTTCCAATCTTAATGTTTTAGGTGTATATTATGTTATTATTTTGGTTACATCTGTAATATTGATCTCTATACACAAGGCGTGAAGTTAATGGTGTGCTGAAATTTTCCACCCATTTTCCTTAATATAAGAGACATGTTGAAATTTCCTTTTACACACCTAATCTTTATCTGTATTCAAAATGTCTATAAAGCTATATTAATTAGTATCATTACTCTGAAATTAAAAGAAAAATTATGGTCTCTTAAGTTGAGTTATCTATGAATGTTGTGTGAAATAGATGCTCGAGTCTCTTTAGTTAGGGGTCTATTTCTTGGTCAATGCGTATCAAAAAAATTTATTTAAAAGTTAAAATATACTTAGACTAAATAAGTTTAAACTTTTATTTATATTTAAAACAGGAGATAGTACACATGCCTTGATTGAAGTGAGACTCAATTGCTAATTATGTTAAATCTCATTATCTCCTATGGTATTTTTTTTTTACCGGCATTTCTTGCTTTGGAATCAACAAAGAGCAAATTAAAGAGGAAATGGAGGAAACACTTAAGAGCAAACAAGAAGTAATTAATACTCCTCCTGCAACTTATTGCGTTACTGGAGCCTCAGTGTATATTGGTTCATGGCTTGTACAAACTCTTCTTCAAAGAGGCTACACTGTTCATGCCACTCTAAGAGATCCTGGTAATTATTTGCCTTCATTTTTATTTCATTTGTGCATTACAAATACACAAACAGTTTACTCAAATAGTTAATGAATTTCAATTAAAAAGAAATCATTTTAAAGAATACAAATTTAAATATTAGTTAGAATAATATTTAGTCAAGTTTATACTTTTTCGATAGAACTTCAGTTTCTCCAAAATCAGTTAATATTTATGTTTCATTGTGCATCATAAAACTAAACAACAGAAAATGTGTGCTTAAAATTTAGATCGATGGTTTTGAAGAAAGGATAAAATTTTCAATTTTAAATTAAGATATTTATTTATTTAAAATTAATGAAATTTCAGATAACGTTTTAGTGTATTATCTTTTTTTTTAGTTGGTCATTTAATTTTAAGTGACAATTTGATATTTTATGTTTTAAAATTTCAACAATGTTATTCTTTTTTATACAAAAATTCAAAAAAACATCAAAATTTTCAAACAAAACCCATAAAATTAATAATCATCTTCAATATAATGCAAATTTTATCAAATTCATAACTCAAATATTCAAATACACTCATATTTTCATCTCAACAACATCAAATAAATAATAAAAATATGAGTTTATTTCAAGATTTAAGTTATGAATTTGATTAAATTTGTATTTTATTGTAGATGATAATGAATTTTATGGGTTTTTTTTGAAAAATTTGATGATTTTTTTGAATTTTTGTAAAAAAAAGGACGACATTGTTTACATTTTAAAACATAAAATATCAAATTGTCACTTAAAATTAAAATAAAGGATCAACTCGAGAAAAAAAATATATATAAAGGACTAAAACGTTACCTAAAATTAAGTTAAGCCTGAGGTAATTTAGTCTATTAAATATTATGGTAATATTGTCTTAAAAAAAAGTATTATTTCATTTTTTTTCTTTTATAATTCTACTAATTGAGTTATTTATCATGCCACCTTGTTTGACCATATTGATGTTTGGAAAAATATGAGTTTATTTTAAAATTTAAGTTATGAATTTGATTAAATTTGTATTTTATTGAAGATGATAATGAATTTTATGGATTTTGTTTGAAAAATTTGATGATCTTTTTGAATTTTTGTAAAAAAAAAGACAACATTGTTGACATTTTAAAATATAAAATATCAAATTGTCACTTAAAATTAAAATAAAAGACCAACTCGAGAAAAAAAAATATATATAAAGGACTAAAACGTTACCTGAAATTAAATTAAGGGACCGCTAATGTAATTTAATCTATTAAATATTATGGTAATATTGTCTTAAAAAAAAGTATTATTTCATTTTTTTTCTTTTATAATTCTACTAATTGAGTTATTTATCATGCCACCTTATGTTTTGCTTAATTGCAGTTTTGGTCCCCAAATAAAATTTTGGTCCAAAATTTAATGAAATTTCATTTTTTTTTAAAGTCGTATTACACCATTTATGATAATATATTTCAGGTACAATTGTTAAAAATAAGATCTTGAGGCATGGTGTAACTTAAATAAATGTAAAAAAAATAAAATTTCATGAAATTTTGGATCAACATTCTACTAGAATTATAAAAAAAACATACTTTATTAAAATAAAAAAATCAAATCTTTTATAAAAAAAGTGGATCAATAGGTTTGTTTGACAGCTCTATTTGTTACATCAAATAATCATTTGTTTTAATAATAAAAGTTTTCACATATTTGTTATAATTTAAAAAATATATAAATTTTAAAATAATTTAAAAACCGTTCAAAATAATTAAAAAAATCATAAATAATTATTTTTATAATTAATAATAATATTACAGTAGAAAAACACAAAATAAACTATATTTAAAAAAAAACAAATCTATAAATTATTAAAATATCAAAACAATATTTTTGTTTATAATCGATTACAAACCGGCCTATATTTAAGATGAGCCTTGGGCTCCAATTGAAAGAAGGTACCCTAAAAAGAAGACCCTAAACCCATTAGCCGCCAGAATCAGTGACGAAAACAACAATGGTTGACGAAGCTTTGGATGATGTGGTTGATCATAATATCGTGGAACTTGAGATTGACGGAACTGAATCTCCAGAAGACCTGAAAGAGGCTGTAATTGAGATTAGGAAGGGTCGGAAAAGAGATAGATCAGTTGAAGGAAGAGATGACAGTGAGACATCAAACAAGAAGAAGCCGCGGTTGTTGAGTAGATCATCACAGTCTTATTCCAGGTGGGTCCGCCCGTTACTTGAAATTGTTCCAGGTGAAGGTTTAAGAGATTCTGCTCAAAAGAAGAAGGCAATCAAGCTTGCAAGGAAATCTTGTAAGAAGAGAAACAAGCAAGCACGTCGCGGAGAAGCTGATAGAGTTATACCTAATCTCAAACCTAAGCACATTTTTTCTGGAAAGCGATCCAATGTCAAGACTCAGCGACGCTAATATTTATTATTATGTTAGGTATTGTTATGTTCAAAATACTCAATACTTTTTCATTATCTTAACTATGGATATTATTATAGCTAGTTACTTGTAGTTGTGGCAAAACAATGGCAACTATTGTTTGCATTTTAATTTTATATTCCTACTAGTTTAGTTATGTTCAATATTTTATTGCAAATGTGTGTGGGCTAGTTATATTTATATTCAAGCAAGTTGTTCAATATTTTATTGCTAGATACCCTTTATGATACTTACTACTCCCATTGCCACATGCCTAATTTATGGAACCAATCTGCTGCCATTGTTCATAAATTGCTGTGAAGTGTTGGTTCATATAAATTAAATGGAGTATCATGAATTTTGGTTCATATATCAGAATCTGTTATTGAAAATTGAGGATAATGTTAAGGGGCTGGTGTCAATTTTTTTATTTGGTGCTTAAAACAATTTGGGTACACCTTGCACAAGTTTATCATAAGTGGTATAATGAAATTTTATATGTACTCTAATAAAAATAAAATAAGACATGTCTATTTAAGGGGAGCTACAAACAATTGCTTCCATCAATAAACAACTATTTTGCATTCATTTTATTAGACTGAAGTTGTGACTGCAAGAATTATATACATTATCATGCAAAAGTGTTTTGATAGACATATAATCAGAAAGTTTTAGCTAACTTTTTTCAAACATTTTCCATTAAATGCCATAAACACCGTCGATGACAAATTTTCAGAAAGACAATCTCAATTGCATTAGTCATTGTTCTATCTTGATAAGTGACTAAAGCATTTGTACATGTTCATCCATACATTCTAACCATGTTGTGAACAACTAAATAGCAGTTTTAGTATCTTCATTTGATAGTAAAGCACAGCCCAATAGAATAGATTTGCCAAAATGATTTACTCCAACAAAAAGGAGCTAAAGACAGGTCATATTTATTTATCAAATAAGTGGAGCTTGTGATTCCACCAAAACATTCATAAGCATCCCTATATCTTGCATCTGCCTAAAATACATTTCTTATAGACTTTCATCATCTATGTCTATTACATAGTAAAATTGACTATTTTGCTTTTATATTCTAACAAAATAGTTTTGAATAGTTTCAACATATCTTGTTTCTAAACCCTAAACTCTAAACTTTAACGACATAGTTTCGACAATCTTTTTGTTTGTGTGGAACATTCACACATTCATTCGCTGCAACTACCAAAGAAAAAAAAAATTGTTTATATTAATCCCAACTTGATCATTAAGCTCCAACTTTCTTTAAGTATAAGGCCCCAAACTCTTGTTGCATTTAAAATATTGTGCTTTTGTTGGACTTAGTTCATGATTATGCTCAAGCACCACACTAGAAACTATAATTGTTCCATCTAAAGACATACATGCATTCAATTGAGTGTTACATTGTATTTTTTGTCATCCGATTTGTCTTCAAAAGATTACTTAAATTGCTGGTATACTTTTTTGCACGATTGAGTAAAATACTTTTTTCCATCATCTCCACTTTTTGCAATGATTTTACCAATCCCAAAACTCATACATCGAGCGTAACTAATGTAGTCATTTGTAACTTGATCTTAGCTAAATTTCATCCATCTCATGCTTAGAATTTTCGTTTTCATAAGCAATTTTTGTATCCAGACATTCATCAAATTCTTTATTTCCTTCACTTCTTTCCTCATCATATCAAAAGATGCAAATCTTTACCCCACTTATGAAATAATTTTTTAAAAAAATTAATCAACTAAACCAATCAATTAGCAAGATGCACTTTAATACTATATATATTGTGTAATAAGACCAACAAAAAAAAACGAGGTACTTCCTTGCAGAAGTGTTATAATGGATGTTGTTGTAATTATTAGAGAGGAGTAAAGATCCCAAATGTGGTAGGTGCGACAACATCTAGATAAACAATATAAATAAAAGTTATATATATAATACATGCGATCCAGTGATATAAATAATATATTATTATTATTATTATTATTATTATTATTATTATTATTATTATTATTATTATTATTATTATTATTATAGTTTGGTCAAGATTTACATATGGTGTTTTGGTAAGGGGCTTAGTGTTCTAAGTGAACGTTTTAGTAGATTTTATAGTAGAGATTTCTACGTACACTCTCTTTTACGTTCGAAAGTATCAAAATATTTGGATTTGAAATGTAAGTCTATTCGAAAATTTAAAATGTTCGAAATAAATATTTTTTTTAAATTATTGAAATTTTTTAAATGGAAAATTTTCAGAACTTCAAACTTTCAAAATTATGAAATGTTCCAAATCAAGTTTTTTCATAAATTGTTGAAATTTTCGAAATGAAAATTTTTCAGATTGTTCAAACTTTCAGAGTTATGAAATGTTTGAAATTAAGTTTTTCAAAAATTGTTGAAACCTTTGAACTTTTTGAAATAAAAATTTTCTAGATATTGTTGAAACTTTCTAATTTAAAAAAAATTGAAATGAAAATTTCAAACTATCGAACATTTATAAATTTTCGAAATAAAAATTTTTAGATTTTTGAAACTTTTGAGAATTTTAAAATGGAACCTTCAATTAAATTTCAAAACTTTAGAATTGTTAGAAACTTCCAAAATTAGCAATTTACTAAGAGTTTAGCCTTGATTTGAGCGTTTTTAATTCTTGATATAAACTTTTAATTTCACGGTTTTGAAAGTTTTGTAAAAAGCTGGAAATTAACATTTCCAATGTTTTGTATTAATGAAAACTTTCAAAAATCTGAAGAAAACAAATCTATTTGGAAATTTTAATGTTGTTCTAAAAGTTTGAAATTTTAAAAAATAATTGTGTTAAAATTAAGAAAAATTATGTACTTTTTATATTTCGAAAATTTTGTAATCTTTGAATGGTGGGGTAATTTTTGTAAAGTTTCGAAAGAAGAGTGAAAAAATAAATGCTAAAATTTTTTGAATAATAAAAAAGGGCAAAAATATAATTTCAAGTGGAATAAGGGGGTGGGAGGTTAAGTTGTAGGGGTGCATGGTAGAAACCTCTTTATAGTTTGATAGTTGATAAGAAGGGTTTGGTGGCAGATAGGGATGAAAATAGGTTAGGTTAAGCTGTCCGTCAAGGTTATATGATATGACCTATTTATTGTCTGATTTGGTCTGATCTATTTAATAAAAATGTTATACTCATACTAGTTTTAAAGTCTATTTATTTAAATATGTCAAACTCTTGTAAAAAAAATATGTTGGATCTAACAAGCCAATCTATTTATATTTTATTATTTATTAATGTTATTTTTTTGTTATTATTTATTAATAATATTATTTTCTATGTTAAAACTTATCAATTAGACTGTCACTCAATAGTTGTTCATCTTCTTCCATTCTTTTTTCTCCCGTTCTTTTCAAGTTGAATCGTTCATATTATTATATGATTATTATTATATGTAAGTTTTTGATATACTTTAAAATCTTATTTGTTTTTTCTTTTATCTTTATATTCTTTAGTAAAGTTGACTTTGTAAAATCTCTTAAAAATCTTTTAGAAATTTTATTGAAGTTGTTCTAATTTTAGATTTTATAAATAAAAATAAATCTTAAATCAAAACAGTATATGTGAATTTGTAAAAAAAATAGTAAAAATTGCATATAATAGGTGTAGTCCATTTAGAAGTGTTTCAAATTTGATAATAATATTAATTATATTATTATTGAATATGTCTGAGTTTGTTTGAGAGATAATCATGAGTGCATTTGTTTTACGGAAAAATTTATTTTTTGAAAACAAAAATCATTTTCTAGAGTTTAAATGGTGTTTGTTTAATATTTTTTAAAAACCATTAGTTAGAAAAGTCATTTTTTTTTTGTTTAATATATATATACATATGTACATTGGTATTAGTGTGTGGAGAGTATCATATAGTATGAGTAGAACATCGCGTTGCTTAATATGTGTATAAGGACTAGTTATAGATTCATTTTGTTTTTTTTTATTCTTGGAAGATTGTTCTATTGCATATTGTTTGTTATTATTTTATTAGGTTTGACTATATTTTTATTAGTTTTTCTGGTATATAAATGCCTAGTTTAGTCTATTTACAAAAAATATATATATTAAATATAATATTTTAATGTGAATAATACTTTTAAATAGATTTTCACGTTAGACCAAACTTAAAAAAAAATGTCAGATCAGACAAAAAAACTTATAATAAACCGTAAGTCAGATTTAAGCATAAAAAATTAATTGTAAATCACACTAAGTCCTGTCTCAAATCGCTTATATGTTTAGGTGTTTAGTGGGTGAGGGATAGAGGAGAAGTTTGTTTGAATGGAGAGATCAATTGGTGTCTTGTGTTCGATTTTGTTTGGTAGATTATGTATTTGATACTTGGTTTTGGACTGATCACCACGACGAAGATTATTCTATAAAACAAACTTACAATTTGTGAAGACACGGTGAAGACATTGCATACTCTCCCTCACATAACATTATTTGGAATAATAGATTTGCAGTCAAGGACAATCTGATTAGGCAATGCCTTAATGTAGGTTGCCACCATGCATGTATTGGTTGATGTGGTATGGTTGAGTTTGTTAAACACTTATTTTTTTGAATGTCCTATATTCAATGAAACATGGATGACAATGCTTAGGTGTTGGTGGTAGGATTAAAAAATATTATTTTATTCAATTTAGTTAGTTGTTGTCCGGTCAATGTAGAAAATACGGAATAAAGTTATTTTTCATCATCAGAAAGTTAATCTTAGTGGAATAATGAAAAAAATAGTTAGTTTTTTTTTTATTTATTTTTTTTATTATTATTATTTTTTTTATCGTGGTATTAATTAAAATATAAAATTAATGATTTTACTTACAATATCTACCATTTCTACATACAAATTTTTTTAGGTTTATGATTTTTAAAATATTTTATTTTTTATTTTGATTTTGTGATGGGTATATATATGAAACAACATGGTAGAGATATCTTATGTGTTATGTATTAGTTTTTGGTTTATTTGTAGTTTTATTTTATTTTTTATTTTTTTAATTTATAAAATTAGTTATTTATTTTCAAAAGTTTGACTTTAGTTACATTTTTTTTATTTTTCAACTAAAAAACAATGATATAAAGTATTTTAAATATATGAGATATAATATAATGATGTTAAATAATTAACATCTATGAAATTGAAAAAAAATATCGTAAAAATTTATATTTTAATTTTAATTTTTTTTCTTCGTATTTTTGTTTTAATTAGTGACATATAAATAGTTTAATAAATATCGATGATTTTATATTATAAAATTGTATATTACGTTATAAAAAATATTAAATTATTATTTTTTAATTTAAAAATATAAATAACTAAAAAATTAAAATTTTTAATTTTTAAATTAGAAAAAATTAATTTTATAAATTAATAATAAAAAAGACTAAAATTCCAATTAAATTTTATATTTATAGTACTCTCAAACAAAAATATACAAACAACTCATATTTTGTTATTAAAAAATTAAGAACTAATAAAGCATTTATAAAATATTTGGAGGGAAAAAAATATCACAAAAAATCGCTGTTTCCGGCCCAAAATACACCACGCGCTCATCTCAACCGTCAACATCAAATCCAATCCAACGGCAATTACCATCGATCCGAGTCATTCAATTTCATTGGTCCAATTTGTACCCATCTCACAATATAAAAGCCTCATGACCGCCAATACCTTTTCTTCACTTGAATACAACAATATCGTCTTCAACATTCACTTTTCTCGCTGAAACCGTTCTCTAACTACCATTCCAAACTTCACCGCTCCTTCAAATCTCTCAATTTTCATCAATGGCAGGTAGAGGCAAAACCCTAGGATCTTCCACCGCCAAGAAGGCTACATCAAGGAGCAGCAAAGCCGGCCTCCAGTTCCCCGTCGGCCGTATCGCTCGGTTCCTTAAAGCCGGAAAATACGCTGAACGTGTCGGCGCCGGTGCTCCTGTTTATCTCGCCGCCGTTCTCGAATATCTCGCCGCTGAGGTAATTTCCGTTCACCGCCCGAATTTGTATTTAACTTAACTAAAATATCACCCGATCTAGGGTTTCCTTATTCTATTAGGTTTCTTCAATTTAGCCAAATTACTAAGTCTTGGAACAAATAAGATCCAATAATGGATTTCTTTTTCAATTTTTTCAATTTCTGTTTGATTTTAATTTCAATTAATCGAAGTTTTGAATTTAATTTGTTTGTGTTCAGGTTTTGGAATTGGCTGGAAATGCTGCAAGGGATAACAAGAAGACAAGAATTGTGCCGAGACATATTCAATTGGCTGTGAGGAACGATGAAGAATTGAGCAAGCTTCTTGGTGATGTTACTATTGCTAATGGTGGTGTTATGCCCAATATTCACAATCTTTTACTCCCAAAGAAAACTGGTGCTTCCTCTAAGTCCGCCGCTGCTGATGATGAATGAACTTGATTTTGCTGAGCAATTACCAAATTCAGTTTCCATTTTTTGTATCTGTTTTAAGGTTCAAACAATGTTTTGGTCATTGAGCTGCTAGGTTAAGTTAGGGTTTCAAGTAAGTGATGTGAATACATTGATTTTCATCTTGTGACTCTGAATGAGATTGTTGAAAATTTTATTCATTAGTGCCTTCAATTTTGATGTGTCATCCTTTGAGTTATACTCAGGATTAGATAACTTATTGTGCCAAAAATTTTCCAATCAAATGATGAAACTCTGGCAATGTTTAAAAATCAAAAGCATGAAGGTGTGAATTTTAATTAATATAAATCTGATTAGGTTTTCAACATTATGATTGTTTTGATAGCCCATTCTATATTTTAACTCATTTTCTGTTCACTGTATTGCATCAAATTTTAGACGATTGTCTTTCGCTAATCCATCACGCTTCTATTGTTGAGGTTGTCAGAGTTACAATTGGTATGTAGGTCAATGCTCAAATGGCTTAGACTCCAATCAACCAAATTGCGTTTAATAATGCCCTAAAATCTGGATAGTTCGATCATTGAATTTGTTCCGTCGGTTTTAAATTTACATAATAGTGATTAGTTTATTAAAAACATAATTTTGTCAAGTAGTTATACAATACATAACGGAAAATGTTGATATGGAGTAGATGACCAACGCGGTAGCGATATTTTGTTTAGTCTAGTAACTTTATGAAATTAGAATTTTCTTAGAATGTCTTGTGAAACGTCTATTAATACCTTTTTAAATAATAATTATTCCTCCATTTGCATATTTGTTTTACTATAAATTTTTTTTTTTTCTTAATTGTAATTTTAGTTTTATGAAATTGATATTTTTATCTTAAAAGTTGACAGTTTTATTTATTTTTTAATTAAAAAAAAATAATGAGTTTACAACTTAATTTAAAAATTAATTTAATTTATAACTTTATAAATTTTTTATATTTTTAATTTATATGATAAATTAATGTATCTAGATAGTTATATATATATATTAAAAAATTATATGACATGTAGTCAAAAATATTTCAATTTTGTATTGTTTAGTTCTAAAATTTAAAAAATAGATTAAAATTATCGACTTTTAAAATAGTTTGATCATTTTTATAAATTGATAATAATAATAATAATAAAGGAACTAAAATTATAATTAAGTTTTTTATTTTAAAATAAAATACTCATACATTTCCTCCTTTTAATGTTTATTCTTAAACTATTAAATTTCATGTTAACTATAAAAATTTGGTTTAATTGCAGTTTTGATTCTCCTATTTTAGTTGAATCGTGAAAGTAGTTTCCCTATTTTATTTATCTCTAGTTTTGATCCCTCAAACATGATTTTTGTTTAAAACTTGATAAAATTTCATTTTTTGCATTTATTTAAGTCACATCATACTTCAAGATCTCATTTGCAATAAGTGTATCTAAAATATATAATCTTAAATGGTGTAGTACGACTTTAAAAAAAAAAATTTATCATGTTTTGGACTAAAATTCTGTTTGAGATCAAAATTGGAAAGAAACAAAATGGGAGACTGTTTTCGAGATTTAACTAAAATATGAAAACCAAAACTATAATTAAGTTTAAATATTTAATTAAATTTGGGAAATTTATATATAATTAAAATTTTCAAATTTGAAATAAAAAAGTAGGGAAATAAAATGCTATTGAATCTTAGTTAATATAATTGATGGATATAAATATATAGTAAATATAAAGAGAATCTATGAGTTTTGTGTGGTCTTCTCTTTCAATTTATGTGTGGTATTTATTTACAATTTTATCTTTCTTTACTCAATTAAATAATTGAATTTTTTAAAATAATTATACATAAATATAAAAGGGTATTAGTATAACTTTTTTTATTTTAATTTTATCCTTCATTTCAACTATTTTAATTATAATTTTATTTTATATTAATATTCCTATTTTTATATT
>JBBPBS010001143.1:7059354-7115351 GCA_037974835.1 Cicer judaicum | reverse complement strand
GTTTTAGAAAAAATTGGTACTCCACTAAACTCAATGAGTTTAAAAAAAATTATAAAAAAGTTTTTTGAAACATAAATATATCTATAAAATAAAAATTTTCAGAATAATTCTTTTTCTAGAAAACTCACTTATGTACTAAAATATTTCAAAAAGTATTTATTTTATTTTTTGAACACGTTTATGTATCAAAATATTTTTTTTCATTTTTTCCATAACACAAATGCATACCATAAAATATAAAATATAATATTTATTAAGGAATAAAATTTATTTTTTATTAAAATATACAATAGAAATATAAATATAAAAGTATGAGATAAAAATTTTCTTAAAATTTAAATTGGAAAAGATAAGAACGGGATTTATCTTTCATAGTAAGATGATAAATGATAGTAAAAGACTGGTAATGGGAGTTACTTTTGTTTAAATGCATGGTAACAATGTCTTATCCATAAATAATTTATTTTTTTATATCTCAATAAATTTGTCTAGATTAAGTAATTATACTTTTGTATAGCGTTTAAAATAAATAAGGATTTATTATATTTTGATCTCTGTAAAATAGCCGAAATATAGTTTTAATATCTATAATTTTTTAATTATATTTTTGTAATATAAATATGGCACACATGTCAAAAATTGTTGGAGGGGATTAATAATTAATAATGTATCATTTACTTCCTTTATTAATAAATGGAAAACAATTTTTTTAAACAAAAATTGATTCGAAGTAGAAAGAAAGAAAAGGAAACGCAAAGAAGAAAAGGCCATGAGTTCCTCGAACTCAATAAAACTCCCAACAATGTTCTCCTGGCCATAGAGATTTTTTCAAACAAAAGAGAAAGAAATGGAGACAAAGAGAGAAGTAGAAGGGGAGAAAGAAATGCAAAGTATGTAGAAAGCGAAAAGAAAACAGATGGAATAAAAAATGCCTTCTATTTTAATATGTTTCTTCAAGTCAATATTCGATCTAATTACCTTTCTTCTGAGCAACTCATGGCCACTAAAATTATATATACTTCAAAATTTCTTAAAAACAACATAACTTTGTGCTTTTTAAGGAAATGTCTTCTCATAAAAAATAAACAGTTACATATGAAAACATTTACTTTCAATGAGCTGAAAGAACTTTGAATATGAGATAATAAGAACTTAAAAGCTATGGTCGTAACATTATCATTTTCTCAAAAGAAATATATATAGGGTTAGATCTTGAAAGCTTTTAACAAAGTTTTTCTTCTTATGACAGTACAAAAATGCTTGTTCTTGAATATTTTATTATTCCAATATATCTATTAATATAAATTATAATTAAGAATTATTTAAGTGATGTATGATTACTTAAGTGAGTATATATATTCATTGTAATTCTGTTAACTCAGTTTTTATCATTTTATGTTATAAAATCATAAAGTATGTATCTCTTCTTTCTCTTTTTATTGTTAACACAATTGACATAACAACACTTTTGATCGAAATTCTTGTTTTGTCCTATTATTAACTTACTTTTTAAACTCAGTAATTTGACTATTTTATTAAGAAGTAGCTTGTATTAGCATTAACCTTTTATTAAAAACCTAGTTTAACTATATTATAGTATGCTATTACAACACCAACTCATACTAAATAAGTTGTGTTGCATATTTTTATATTTTTATTGTCATTAATTTCAAAATACTACATAATCCAAATGTTTGGTTATCTCACTAAATGTTTTATTGTCATTAATCTCTACAATTACATGTTTCATTAAGAATGTGTATTTAGTAATTTTATGTTATCTCACTAAATATGTTTGGTTAATGTTGCATTCAAACATTTTAGCTTATGGTTTGCAATTCATGTTTATTAAATATTACAAATTACAATTTTTGTTGGTAAATGACTTAATCTACTTATATTTGAGGTTTTGTGGATACGATTAATCAATTATTGTCACTAAATAAAATTAGATACATCTTAATTAATTAGTAACTCACTATAACGAGTATGATATATCAATATGATTAAGTTGAACATCATATTTTAAATTCGAACTCAAAATTTCACAGTTATATATGAATTTTAAATAGTATTTATCATTCGTTTAAAAAATGAATGGTCATTGTAGTTAAAAATAGGGTGATGATTTTTGTTTTTGAAAAAAAATTAAATTCATTAAAATAATATATTATATCACCAATTTTTTTATGCCTATCATTCAATATCTTAAAATTTTTAAGGCTATTCTAAGTTTTCTAGTTTCTGCAGTCAAATTTGGAAATAAAATTTATTTAAATAAAATTTAAAATAGATTTATAATTAATATAAATAATTTTCACAAAAATTTTAAATTTACACAAATAAAGTTTATAAATATTGATTAAATGGTTTACAATCTTATGTAACAATTGAAATAATACTAAAAAAAATATTACTAACTGATAATATTTTTTTTTATAGAATGGTAAAACAATTTTAATTTACATCAAATTAATATGAAGTTCGTTCAATGATATTGTGTGTGTTTATCACATAAATTGAACTATATTTATAATTAATACACATCTTCGAAATAAAAAATTGGTATTCTATTATGTTCAATAATATTCAATAGATAATCAAATACATATGACTTTTATCCCAATTTCAAATTCAAAGACATTATTGGTCGTTGCGCGCTGAAAAGTGAAAAAAAGCTTATATGAAAACGAAAATTCATATTTCAAAATCGGATTTGCTCATAATTGTTACCAAATCTAATCCAAAATATTCAAACAAACTTTGATTTGAGCCACCGTATTAAAACCCGCTAGTACCTCTCCTGAATAACACGTAATACATCAAAAACTCATCTCAACCGTTCACAATCACCCTAATCCAACGGCAATCACCATCAATCCGCGTCATTGATTTTCATTGGCCCAATCACTTCCCATCTCACAATATAAAAACCTTGCCACCGCCATCATACGAATATACTTCTGTCTTCTACAATCACTCTTCTCTCCAAAACCGTTCTCAAACTTCACCGTTCCTTCAAATCTCTCTATTTTCATCAATGGCAGGTAGAGGCAAAACCCTAGGATCCGGTGCCGCTAAGAAGGCCACATCAAGGAGTAGCAAAGCTGGTCTCCAGTTTCCCGTTGGACGTATCGCTAGGTTCCTTAAGGCCGGAAAATACGCCGAACGCGTCGGTGCTGGTGCTCCTGTTTACCTCGCCGCCGTCCTTGAATATCTCGCAGCTGAGGTAATTTCCTTCCTCCGCTCGAATATGTTTTCAATTTCACATACATGTCATTAGATCTAGGGTTTAAATTTTAGTTAGTTTTTCACAATGTTAGTCAATAGTTAATCGATCTCGAATAATTTCGACTCAATTTATTGTTTTTCTTGATTTTTAACTCAATTATTGCGTTTTTTTGGTGATTAGGTTTTGGAATTGGCTGGAAATGCTGCAAGGGATAACAAGAAAACTAGAATTGTGCCGAGACATATTCAATTGGCTGTTAGGAACGATGAAGAATTGAGCAAGCTTCTTGGTGATGTTACCATTGCTAATGGTGGTGTTATGCCTAATATTCACAATCTTTTGCTCCCAAAGAAGACTGGTGCTTCCTCTAAGTCCGCTGCTGCTGATGAAGACTCTTAGATCATCTTGATTTTTCGAGATCTATTCTCGTCTAATTAAGTTACTTCTTTGTATCTTGATTTAGATTGAAAATATGTCTTGATTGACTATGTTCTTTGTAGCTCTAGTTAGGGTTTCATTTAGGGATGTGGATATATTTATATTTATCATTAGCTTGTTCTTCTAATTAATATTATTTTAATTAATATAAAATATCTCCTTTTTCATTTCTATTGATTCTACTGAAAAATATTATCTTTATGAGTGTTAAATAATATCTTCATCAACTATGTTCGTTGTTAAATTGAAATTGAAAATGTTGAGTTGTATTCACTTTAATGTGATGTTTTTGTAAAACAAGTAAACGATAACTTAATTATTGATTTGCTTTCACTTATACTGTCCTTTAATGTTTCTGCGCTCATTGTATTGTTTTGTCGGAAGATTTTGAAATTATGTATTGGCTTGGAATGCATGTGAAGTCATAGGATTTGGTTGAGAGTATAGATTCGCAATACAGTTGGTGTTATATGGTTTAGGTCTGTTTAGGTTTTGTATATAGATTTAGACTGCATTTGGTGTTGTGGGGTATTTGTTGGTCGCTAAAAGGATGTACTTACATATTTTATGCATGTTGATGCTGTACTTGGGTTTTATTGAGAAGTTAAAACCCAAGTACAGTATCAACATGCATAAAATATGTTGATGCTGTATTTAGCTGTCTTAATTTTGTTTTTATCAACACATATTGGAGGTGTGTAATCAATGAGAAGTTAAAAGAAATAAAGTGGTCATCTTTATCCACTAGATTTTATAGTTTAATTGCTGGGCACAGCACAATCATTCATGGATATTCGAGTTTATATAAATTAAATTTCAGATTTTAATTCTTGAAAAGAATTAGTTTTATTCACTAACTATTGAACCTAACTGAATCAAGATGCTACTTTCTTCCTCTCATCACTCTCCTAAGACAAATACATAAAGGCAATGAAATTGAATAAAAGCATCAAAACAATTAAACATAGTGAAAAAAAGCATCAAAACAACTAAACATAGTGAAATAAAGCAACCAAACCTTACATCACTACTGTTCTAGAAGTGGGTTTTTACACTCCTAAACTATGAATCTAACCTCAACAGACCAATAATAATAGTAATAATAACAGTTTCTCTGCATGATGTCAGCCCATCTAGATCTATATATACAATTTGAATGTATAATTTAGTTTGAGGAACATTAATTATTTGCCATAAAATAAATAGAGCACAATCTAACCATCTTTCTACAAAAGGAAAGCACAACAAAACCATGACTCTACATTCATTCAGATTATATCAATGATCAACAACAAAATCACCCTTTTCAGAAATTAGACAAGTAAGCAGATAAATTAGTCACATCTCTCTAACAAAGCTATACAAGGATATGTTAGTAAGTGAATGACATGACCATTGAAGAAAAAAAATTGTTACAAATTTCACTTTCAACTTGAATTGAACCTATGGACTCTCATCATCATCTGAACTAAAATCATCCACTCTCCTATCTACCACTGCTGGAAACAATCGCTGTCGAATATCAGGAGGTGGAAGACGAGTTTCCGAGGCCGACAACGAACCTCTAGAATTAGCACTAGGACTAGCAGTATCTTGTTTAATATCTTGTTTAGTATCTTGTTTCACATTCTTTGTTGGCTTCTTTGGTGCTTTTTGAATCTCTTTGCATACTCTATCCAACATTATTAAGAAATCGCGTACTATTACAAACAATCTCAACCCTTCATCTCTCCCAGAACTCCCATGAAAGTAATCACCAGTACTTTTAACAAGAGCCATGATTTTCTTCTCATCTTCAAGCAATTTTGTGACATCAACTTCAGCTTTTTCAACAAAACTCTTAACTGTCTCATGAAAACCTTTATCATTCTCTACATTGTTCGCCAAGTCTTTGTATACGAAATCTCTTGTTTTTATTAAACCATGGCCTAATCTAGCTGTTGTTCCTATCAAACCATCAGGATCTAATGCTGCTGCTTTCTTCACATTCTCGAGTTCGCTGCTCAAATGTGAAACAACTTCAAGGCCGAGTTCGCGGTAGTGATCTTCTGATTCGTGTGTAATGTCTTCGAGAAGGTCATCAGTTTTTATACTAGAGAAACTACTACTTTCTTTCACCATTCGAGCTTTTCTTATTCCTTCTGTTCGAATTATCTCTTGGACAACAAAGTGTAAAAGTGTGATTTTTCCATCTACTCCTTTTACATCAGATAATTTTAGTAGCGTGTCGAGTTTGAATGCAAGTGCGCCTCCGCGGAATGTTCCATCGTTCATTCGGTTTCCTGTTTTAAGAACAGCTTCAAGAAGCTTGAGGAACAATCTACTGCTTCTTAGTTCCTTACAAGCAATCTGAAATGAGATGAAGGAGAAAATCAAACTGGTTTTCATTTTGATAAATAAAATTAGATAGATCTTGTATAACTTAATGAAAAATCTTACAACATTTCTTTACCTCTAAAATTGAAAAAGAGTCTCTGGTCATGGTGAGTTCTTCTTGAAGAGTTCCCATGTAAAGCAATGCGTCCATTCGTTTAAAAGCAAATGGAATCTCAACCAGTGATTTCAGGAAGCGATCCGCAGGACCAAGTTGAGAAATATGACCATTGTAAAGTCTAAGCTTAAGTTCTTCGTCTGAGGTTGGTGCCATCTTCATCAAGGTATGAAGGAATTCTGTAGGGAGCTCATTTCCTGACCAGCCAAAAACATATATATTTGTTAGAACAACAAGCCTGACGATCAAGACAATAGATAACGTAATGCACACAAAAGCATCACAAAGTTGTGTTTAAACATATGCTCACAAACTTCTTCTTCTTATAGATATATGCAATTGTAGAAGAAAAATTGAAAAGAAACCTTCAAGTAGGGCATCGCGGACTTCTTCTAGTGTCACATTCAATGCTCGCAACAGAATTGCTAAATTTTGTGCTTTCTTTGAGTCAACAATTTGGACAAACTGAGGTGTAGGATCATTGAAGGAAGAATCTTTCTTCTGTCCAACTTTGCCTTTTTCCGCTGGTGGAGCAGTATAGCCGAAAAGTGTTTCCATCATTTCTTCATTAAACCTATCAAATATTCATTCAACAATGGTATTAGCAAATAGCAATGTAATGTTATGTAACACCTAGCTAATGGAAAATTATGTATGTTTATTCCACTTTTGAATATATTCAACTAGAATTGATTCTAACTTGAACCTAGATTTCAAAGCTTTTGTCTCCGTGATTGATTTTTAGCCTTAAATTTATGGTTCAACTTATTCTACATGAATATATCCAAACATTAAAGATGAGATTCATCACTTACTGGAATGATCCTGCTTTTAGTTGATTCCAAACCATAGTTTGATCCGAGTTGGCTTGAACCTTATCCCAGAAAAAAGGCTTTAACTTAGCTTTTGGAACATCACTTTCACTTTCTGAAACAACTTCAACATTCCCTTCAACCTTTGGTGCACTAGCTACAGGTTTAGGACTCTTTTGGCCAAATGGTGGAGGTCTTGGAGGACCGGCACCACTCCTAGGAGGCGGTGGTGGACGAGGACCACCTGGTTTTGCACCAGGCGGTGGTGGTGGAGGAGGCCTAGGACCATTATTGCCAGACCTCGGCGGTGGTGGTGGAGGAGGCCTAGGACCACTATTGCCAGACTTCAGCGGTGGTGGTGGTGGAGGAGGCCTAGGGCCACCACCGCTGGGGCTTGGTATTAGTCCAGGAGGAGGTGGAGGAGGAGGAGGATTTACAGCGTAATCGATAGGCTGAACCAATGGTGGAAGAGGATCATGCCTTCCAGGAGGAGGTTTCAAAGGTGGAATTCCAGGTGCTACTACTCTACCAGGTGGAGGTTTAAGATCAAATGATGGTCTTGCAGCAGCACTTGCTATTTGAACTTCTTGCAATGAGTTATTTGTGTCATCAACCAAAGTACTACTACTTATTGATTGAACTCCATGTTTCTCCTCTTTTAGTGAAATCTTTGAAGGGAGATTACTTGTAGAAGAACCTGTCATTAAGATTGAAATGTCAACACTAGTAAGTATATACCACATTAACAAGAGAGTAAATATAAATCAACATTTCTGTCTTTGAAATTATATGCGTGATCGAACAATTTAGTCCCTTAAATTAAAGAACATCATTAATCTTTGAAACATATTGACTTGAATAGTCTCTTGCTGTATTAAAACAAGTAGAGAACCTTTAATGTTACGGTGCTAAATTTGAAAAAAGACTCAACTGTCAGCTGTTTTTCAATTTAAGGGACTAAATTGACCAAAACTTACAATTTCAAAATCTAAAATGTTGATTTCCTCTTAACAATAAAGTTGAGAGAATGAATTTATTTGCTATGTACCAACAGAGTAGTCACTCATGCTCATGCTGAGAAGTGGCCTCTCATCAGTTTGTCTAACTCTGCCACTCCCACAACACCTACAACAACATAAAAAGATAAATGCTGCAAATATAAATGTCACCAATGCAGTTATAGCTATGGCATTATGAACTGCTTTCTCGTGATCACGACGTTTTGAGTCCGAAGACTTGGACGACTTCTTCTTTGACGATTTATCAGAATCACTATCATTTTTATCTTTTTTAGACGATTCATCGTCGTCCTCGTCATCCTCATCCTCATCTTTGTTGTCATTGTCATCTTTGTCTTGTTTTTCTGCTAGGTGTCGAGGAAAAACACGACGTAGATATCTTCTTGATGAAACTGATTCTCCATAAGCAACGTTCAAATTGTTGGATTCATCTTGGAATGGAACAAAGTTTTTTCTCAAACAGTTAAGGTAGTTTTCCTTCAACTGTGGATTGCAAGTACTAATCAATTTTTGGATGTTTTTTCTTGTTATTGATCCAAATTCTGAGTTAACTTCATTGGTGCCAACATCTCCAATTTGTTTCTTTACATGAATCAAATCTTCCATGCAAGTGATCCATAGCATTTCTGCCTGCAGGCATGAAACTATAACCAGTTTTAGAATCCATTCATCTGTTCTTAGCAGCAATGTATCACACAATGTCAAAAATTCTGTGCTCTCAAATCTAAGAAATTGTTAACAATAATTCAAGCATTTTAACTTGGTGACAAGTGACCTTAACAATAATTACATGAGGAAATGATCAAGCTTAGTGCATACTCATTTCATTTTTTTAAGTCTATTGAATTTCATAATTGAAATGTGGTTGAAGTAGAAGCATAGATATGTTCTTAAATCATAAAATCATTCTTGATCAAGTTAATGCCTAATTTTTTTTGGGTATGGTAACAGGTATTTGTTTAAGGAGTTGATCTTTCTCAACATATATTTTTTTTATATAAGATTAAACTCCAGCTTAAATGGTTAAAGGAACTAAGTATCTACTAAAAAAACACAAACTTAACAAAACCATTTGAAATATCTCATATGAAAGCATGAACTATCATGTTGCATAACAAATAATTGCAATTATTTAAGTCTCGTGTACATCGGTTGAATTCCACGGAAGTTAAAAACTACTATCTAGAATGAGAAGACCATGTGTAACAATTATGGTAGCCCATCATGATGGTTAACAATTTGATCACATGATTGAGCTATTGTAACTGTTACTCAAGATTTTCTCACCTTATGCAAATTTTTACCTTCTGTAGAATTCGAATTATGCACATGAGGCCTAAGTACACAGACCTTACCAATTGCAAGTTCATTATCACAAACACACATTAATAATAATATATAAGTTGAAGTGATTAAATGCAACAAAATGTATGTGTCGTGTTGGTGTTCGACAACGTCATGTGTCAGACATCAGATATATCTTTAATTTGAAGTGTCGTTGCTGCAAAAAAAACTAGTGAAGCGAGTCTCACCGTGTCCTCATCCAATAGTCCAGATGTAGGATCAAACAGTTGGGTAATGAATTCATCTTCTGTTTCCTTCTTTGCTACATTAATGGTGACAACAGCTGCTACAATATTGAGAACCAAAACAATGCAAAATGTAGACTTTATGACACCCATATATTGTTGAATTACCATTGATCCTTCATATGCTTCTTGTTACATCAAGGCCTAAACCCAACAACCGTAAAATGTCTACATTGTCTTCATCAACCCAAAAGCTATCATTTTTCATTATATCTATAATCACTTTCTTGAAGGCACAAAGTTCACAATACCCACCAAGGATTTGTAGGAAGAAGAATCAAAATTCTGGAATCACAAACAGCAAAACCAAAATAAAATCACCCACTCATTTTCCAAAATTGCAAATTTATCATTCAATTGAATCATATGGTTATAATAATAATAATAATAATAATAATAATAATAATAATAATAATAATAATAATAATAATAATAATAATAATAATAAAAATAAATGAAAACCAACCTGAAATTTCAAATGTACATGCAAGATTCAAAAGGGGGTATTTTTTAATATAAATTTGGTATGTGACAAGGATCCAAGGAAAGGATAATAAAAAACATGTGGTGTTGGATCAAAGCATAAAAAGGCAATGTTGTTGATCATAAGATATAATGTTGGAAAATGTAGCAATGATGATGTTTTATTTAAGGTTGTTGTCTCTAATATTATTATAGTGATGATGAAGTTGGTGAATGTTTTTCTTGTTTGTGTTTAAGGATTGTAATGTTTCTTTGGCGCGAGAATTCCACACGCAAAGGGCCGTCCTAGAAATTCTTCTTGATTCTTAGGACATTGGCAACTACACAGGAACACAGATTTTCCTTTTAACCTTTTCTTTCTCTCTCTTCTTTTTCATTTTTTCCCTGCAAACTTTTTTTTTTTCCCATTCTTTTCTTAAAATTTTCTATTTTTTACGTGAAAATTTATGAACCGTAGCATTGTAAAATTATAGATTCGTTAATAATACTACTAACTCTCTATCTTTGGCTATGTCACTTCATAGCATATAATATAATAATGAAGACATTTTTCAAAAAGATTCACTAAATTACTCTTTAGCAATTGAATATTGTACCATGGTGATTTTTTCTTTTTTGAAATTGATCAACATTTTATGCCTAATTTTCCCTACATTTGGAGTGAATTCATATATCTAGATAGATTTCTTTTTGGAAGAAGATTGAAGCATATTATCTATTTGTGGAATTTTTTATATGGTAAAAATGATTAAATTACCTTTCAATGCTTAATAATATTTGATGACAAAAAGTTAAATAATATCTTTTTTATGACTAAAAAAAATAATAGTAATTTGAATTTTGGTAAAATTTTATTTGTTTTTTTTAGAGAATTTAACTACGAATCTCACATAATAAATATGAAAAATTAAATGTAAATTTAAATACGTGATTCTGATTTTCTTTTTATTATTTAAATTTCATTTACGGAAACAATTTATTTCTTAACTATGATAAGTTAGATTGGGTTAGAGATGGAATGTAATATATTTGTGTGTCCAAGTTTTGAGCCTTTTAATTGTGAGCTTCAATAAATGCAGTTGTACTTAACTGCATAATGGAGTCACAAGTCACAACAAATTATGACCTTCAACAAAGTTACACATTTAATAACCTATTACACATATTTTCTTAAATAATGATATAAATATAATATATATAGACACGACGTGAAAACAATGTGTATATAACTAAAAGTATATACTAGAATTGTGGGCGGAGAGAGGGGCACGAGTCCATTGGTAGAGATATCTTAAAAACTAATTTAACAAAATATTACTATACTGTAATTTGATTAAATGGATGTTTTAAAATAACATTATATTATAAATGTACAGAAATTAGGAAAAAAAATATTTTTAGTCTTTTAAGTGTAACTTACTTGTCCTTAAAATTTTTAAATATATTTTATTTTGATTTAGTCTTTTGAATTACATTCTTTTTACACGGTTAATATTTTATCTTAATTTTAAAAACAATTAATTCAATTGAAAGTCTCTTATAATTTAAAAATCTACCAAATATTACAATAATATGTCCCACAAACTAATATTTTAAAAAATATTCATCAAATTTTATAAATGATATGTGTTTATTTCTTTTCTTTACAATAATTTAATTCACGTATAGTCTTAAAAACAAGAAAGTAAATGTCTATTTACATAATCAATTTCTTAACTTCTTTCACATAAAAAATAGTTTAGAAAATCAACTTGTTGCGATATTTTAATTAGATCTTAATATTTTATGACAATAATTCAATAAATTTTTTAAATTTAAAGAATTACAGCTATAATTTTCAAACAAATATAATTTAAAAGATAAAAAAAACTTAGAAAACCTAAGTAAAAATTAAAATATATTTAAAATACTAAAAATGTATCTTCGTAAAACATTCTACAAATTCTAAACCATGGACAAAATTAGAATTTGCAACCAGAAACAAAATAGAAAAGAGATAGAGAAATATCAAAGATTGATGTGAGATTAATGGTATAATGGTATATAAATTATTGAGAAAAACACACATTCCATGTTAAAAGAGATAAAACATAAAAATATTATAAAGAATAATCTTCTCATCTAACATGTTAATTTTATCATAGTGATTTAAATATTAAATACAATATAGAAATTTAATATAATATACATTTTTTTTATTAGAGTCACCTATCAAATTATTTAAATATAAAATTTAACTTTGAAATAAATAAGGCTTTAAAATAGTTTATAAAGATTGACATTCATCACTTTATAAATCAATTTTATAAGAATGAAATTTTCACGATTAAAGAATTTTATTTAGAATTTTAATTTTTTAACCAATAAAATAATTATTTTTGTAAGAAACCGTATAAAATTTTATAAATTCTATTTTTTTCAATAAAAACAAAGATAAGGCACTATTGAAAGGATCCACCATCCAAAGTGTTGTTAATAACTTAATATTTGATGGTGTAGAAATTCTAAGGTCCATCAAGTAGATACCAAAGCCTGCTTTTGCCACACAAAAAGCTAGTCTCATTAGATTCCTCATGCTGAAAAATTAACAATGCATATTACGCTTCATTGTCATAAAAAATCAAAAGCTCATTGTCTTTACTCCTTACCCATATATATATATATATATATATGTATGCAGAAAAATATGTTCATTTAGATTGAGAATGCCCATCATGACAAAAGTCATTCATATTCCTTTCAAAGAATGCAAAATTCTTTTCACACACCTTTTGCTTTGTGGAGAGACACATCATGAATAATAGAAGTTAATGGAATTTGGTGATAATACTTCACAAATGGAAAAGGCAAGCAATCAAATTATGGAAAGGACTAATTAATTGTCATTATTAGAAAAAGAAGAAATAATGATTAGTGACATAAGAAAATATAATTCCTCTTTTAATATTTCTTTGCTAATTTAATAACAAAACTAGAGATGAATTTCACATTTATTTCTCGAAACGCTCATCTAATTTATCTCAATAGTATGTGTATTGATATAAACTATTCACAAAGTACAACATCTATAGCAAAGGAACTTATGATGGCATTGGCAAGGAAAAGTTAAGACTTTTTTAGGCACCAATTTTCGCATAAAACTAAATTGATTACAACAATTTTAAGATCTTGTTACAAGTTACAACTAATCACCATAACAATGTCATTAATTATCTTCATTTATTACATAAACCTAAAACAAGTGAAGTTAGGACTTTATGTTTTTTTTTTCTTTTCCCACCTTAAATATTATTAAATACACAAAAATATATATTTAGATTGACTATATCATACGTAAAAAATACACATTTAAATTAGATAATTCAAATAAAATTTAAAGTGAAAGAAGAAATTTTCCTAAATTTTTACCTCTAAAGTAGACCTCTAAATCATTTGTGATATATATCAATGGTTCAATAAAGATCAAAATAAATTATATTAAAATCTAGTAGTAGTTGTGTTCTTTGTAAGAAAGGGTTGGTCAAATGTTCTAATCCCAACCTTTTCATTTTACTAATTTCTTAAATTATATCTAAAAATTTGGTCAGATCACATTATTATTTTTAAATGACTACAATTATATATTATTTTTAATTTGAAAAAAATTATGTGCAACTTTAATTCGAATCCTTACTTAATTATTCCGATTCCAAATAAATTGGTCCATTTCCACTATTATCCACACACAACAAAAGTTTATACTAACCATAAAAGTTATAATTTTGAAAGTATAAAATATAATATTTTAATAAATTTATTATTATTATTTAAAAAAAACTTCATCTCAAATTTTGCATTAAGCCTTAAAATATGTTGGACCTGTCCTACATTTGCAACCAATATACAAGAAAGAGGTGCTAGCATCAATTCTCATGCCTTTGCATGTGACAAAGAGTTGAATAAGTCATCAGCTAAAGTATTATGACTCACCAAATCTAAGTAATCAGAATATAAATCAACAGTAGCTATAAAAGAATGACTACAAATAGAATTGCATTAAGATTGTTACTCTCTTTTGTTTCAATTATTAGGAAAAAAACCATCAATACTAATAAATTATTTATTACTATCACTTTTTGAATATTTTTATAAATACATTTTTCATAGAAAATGTGAGGCATTAAAATATATCCACTAGTATTTAAAAGAAAAATATTAAAAAAAATACTTTAATAAATATATTTTAAAAATCATAATTTTTCTTATATATATATAAACATCTCTAAAAACTGAAAAACACATAATAGCAATATAGCATTCCTAAAAGAAATAGTAATTGATTATGATAGGGCATCCATTACTTGTCATAAAGCTTTAACTTTTGTTAATAAATATCCCTTTCCATTTATTTCCTTCCATATCTTGTGTCAAACAACCAAATTGCAATGGACAAGTGGCTACTACATAGTCTTTAACCATATATAGGCATGACATGCTTTCTCTCCTTTTTAAATTTTTTTGGAAAAAAATATTATTATTTATTAAATTGACATTAATATCAATTTTACTATCGATTTTGAGAATTTAAATTCTGTATCTTAAAATTAAAATATTTAACTCTTATCAATACCTTTTACACACTACGTCTTCTCATTTAAAAAGGAAAATTATTAATCAAAGTAATACAAATAACAATTTTATAATTATTTCAATCTCTTAGATGAGATATAAACTCTAATTACCTCTTAAAAATATGATATTAAACCTTTATTAGTGAATTGTGTTAGATTCTATCCCATATACTAATATAATTTAACAAATTACTGATATTTGTTTTTATTAAAAAAAATATTCTTTTATAGCTTTACAGCCTTAAAAAATACCAAAGGAATTTATTCTATGTTTTATGACAATAGCTTCTCTTTCACTATAAGAGAAAGGCAAACAAAACTCTGTTTACCAAAGCCTCACAATTTTGTTCAATATTTCTAAGAACAAATGGCTAGTTCTAACAAGAAGCTTGAAGTTCAATTAGATGATCAAACTCAACATAAATGGTGTGTTTCATTAGGAGATGAAACTTTCAAAAGATTCTTCAGCATCAATAATCCAACAGTGTTTAAGGTTTTTGGTGATGGATCATTTTTTAGTCCAATGTTGTTTGGAAAGTTCTTTGATCCTTCAGATGCATTTCCTCTTTGGGAGTTTGAGTCAGATGTTTTGTTATCTCATTTAAGAAACTCCAATCAAAGCACTCTTGATTGGTATCACAATGATGAAGCCTATGTGTTAAAAGCTGAAATTCCAGGTAACAAATAAATAAAATAGAAGATTTTTATTTTCAAGTTTGTTTTTGATTTTTTATTTCACATAGTCTTTGTAAACTGAATATGTGATATAAACAAATACTTTATTTAGTTGAAAAATATATTTTAGATTTTTGTTTAAGTTTATCTCTTTACACAATATGCACATATAAACAAAATTATTTTGAGATTACTAATGTTGCTTGTTTTCAATGCAAAATATCATGTTTATATTGGTAATGTATTCTACAAATTCATAATAATAAGATTTGATTCAAATAGTTGTTCCAATTCAAAATTGGATAACCATGATTGAAATGATTTAGTAAAGTATTTAATTAACAGGAACAGGGAAGAACAACATTCAAGTTTATGTTGATAAAGGGAAGGTAGTTGAAATTAGTGGACATTGGAAGCATCAAAGAGACTCAAAAGCAAATGATTGGAGGTGTGGTCATTGGTGGGAAAATGGCTATGTAAGAAGGCTTGAGATGCCAGAAGATGCAGATTGGAAGAACATACAAGCATGTTTATATAATGATATATTTTTAGAAATTCACATACCAAAAAAGATTCAACATGGTTCTGATCATGCTCAAGGAAAAGATATGGCTTGATACTTAATATTATGAACAAATATTGTAAATTTGAAGCTACTAGAGTGAGTTTGTAACCGTCTAGCAGGTTCTTCTATGCTAAGTTGATCCCAAACATTTAACAAATTTATAATTCTGTAGTCTTAATCTAATATTATAATTCATACTAAAGATGAAATGAAAACCAAATTATTGTGTATAAACCTAATGCAATTTTACTTCCATAAATTTTTTTAGAGTTTTTTTTTTCTTTTCAATTGTTATTTTGATATTGTAAAGTAAACAGGATAACTTTTTTTAGAGTTATAATATGTTAATTACTAAAAGATCAACGAGTGTAATTTGAACCATGAAATCAAATATTATAATGGCTCTATGATTGCAACACATTCATAATTGAAATTGTATCAGCCGTGATTATAATTCAGATAAATTAAATAAGAAAAAAGTTAAGAACGACAGTTACTAAAAGTCTAATACCACAATTTGAACTCTAACATAAAAATTTATAATGTCTCAAGAAATACAATGTAATTGCGATCGATACTAAGATTATGATCAAAACAACCATTGATTTGCATTGAATGAGTCAAGTGCACATTCATGTGAAGTCTAGTATATGTAACTTATGTCTTAAACTACACTTTTCAAATCAACTATATATATTTCACTGTAATTTTCAACAATATTAAATATTTCTACGCGGCAACGATAACAATTGCAATTTAATTTTATATCTAAAATTCACTAGAAAAGCGGGTCTTGTTTTCTTTCTATACACAAAAAAAATGTTACATTTAATTAATAACATTGTAACTTGTGGTAAGTTTTGGAGAATTAAATAAATATAGGTAGGTTGGTCCCATCACCTGAGTGGACCGAATATTTAATGTTGCAATGGATGTTACGTGAAAAATGTTTACATACTGAATAAAAGACAGAATAGATGAAGTAGGTGCTTTTGATTCATAAAGTCCAATAAAAACATATTATTAGCCAGCCAAGAATACTAAATTTGCATATAGATTTTTCAGATGACATTCATGTTTGGGTTAATAAGTAGTTGTAAATATTTATTGATGTGTGTCTCCTGACATTTAAAGGAAATATAACTACACAACTGTTCTACTTAGGTTAGTTTGTTAAAAAAAACACTTGTGGAAAAAGGAATATTAGTTAGTACTTTATAATAGTTACAAGTTTTTAAATAATAGTTTCTAAGTTGAAATTATTTTTTTGTCAAAGAAATAATAATTTAACTTAGTACATCTAAATCTTCTTAAAAGAATAGCTGTCTCAAAGCCGAAACTGCTAAACAAGCAAGAGTTTTAAACCTTCCAAAATAATTATTGTTTTTAAATATATTTAGACTTAAAAAAATTATGTGCCAATTTAACAAATGAGTTATTAAGTGATAATTGATGATTTTGAGAAATATTGAGCCAATTTTTATTTTTTTAGATTTAATTATAGTTTTTGTTTTTCTTATTTTTATAAATTTACGAAATTGGTTCTTTTATTTTAAAAGTTAACAGTTTTAATTCTTTTATAAATTTTTTCAAAATAAAAAATTAACTTTTTAGAGAATTTTATTATAATTTGATATGTGTTAACAATTTTAAATTATTGTATCATATATTACATTATTTAAAATATACAATATCGATATTTTTTAGTTGAAAAATCAAAATAAATGACCAAAACCCGCCAAATTACAAAATACATATGAGATTTATTTTGTGAATAGGTAAAAATAAAATAACTAAAATTGCAAATTAATTTTTTATTTATAAAGCATTGGCCAATATACATTTACGAATGGGAAAACTCAACTGTTTCATATCATATAAAAATTCATAACAAAAGAAAAAACTATGGAGATGCGGGGTATCGATCCCCGTACCTCTCGCATGCTAAGCGAGCGCTCTACCATCTGAGCTACATCCCCTTCATGACATATATTAACCTGAATATCATATGACAAATAGTTCATCAACCAAAATGTGATATTTATTCTTATTGAATGTCATTGATATTAAATCACTTTTTTGTGTGTGTGTAATTAATTAAACCGTTAAATTATTTGTATTTTAGGATTTCATTATTTATCGAGGCATAGAGATATTACTAATCTGGACAAATTCTTTTCAGAAAAAATTGATAAAGAAATTAAAGTTGTAAACTTTTATAAAGATAAATAATTTTGTGAGAAATTAAAAGATACAGAATATGTTATCGGCCGCTTAATAAAATAAAGGATTTTTAATACAATTTTTTTTAAATATTACAATAATATCATAAATTAATTTTCTCCTTTTAAAGTAAACTAGTAAAATAATTAAAATTGTCAATACATTTAATACAATAATTAACTTTTTAATTTTCTCGATTTAATCAATGATGTTTTATATAAGAAATTAATATATAACTAATATATTAATGCAGAACAAAAGTAAAAATTATGACGAATATTTTTATGATGGCTGATTTAAGGAAGACAAGTGACGTCGCGCTTTAAATTCAAATATTTTAAGCCTCAAAATTATATTTTTAATTTAATTAATATTATTTGTTTCTTTAACATTAATTTTTTTAATATTTATAATAATATAAATTTCACTATCTAATTTTGATACTAATTAATTGAATAAATATATTACTCAATCATATGGATATATGATTTTATGTATGGTTAATTTTTAAAGAGCCTCAATTGTAATTTTACTTTAAGTCTTTAGATTTATTTGGTCGGCCTGACTTTCATTATAATGGTATCATTGTCTTGTAGATTTTCTCGACCATTCCCAAAACCAAGCAGGCTAAAACATTTAGGTAGTACTTCCTATTATCTCAAATATAAATAAAATTATGTTAAAAAAACATTGAAATGTTTACTTCAAATTATACATCTATTTTTTTACAATATTTTTATTTATATTTAAGATTGAAGTAGTATACTAAACTTCTAGACTCAATTTGATCCACAAAAGAAGAAAAAATATCTATGTACATTCATATAATTTATACTTCCATTAGACACCATGAGATAAGTAAATTAAAAATAGCGGTGTGATATATATAATATATTAATTATATGATAAGAAAAAATCAAAAAAAAATTTAAAACATTAAATAAATATTAGAAAATCGCGGAGATTCAAATATAACAACCCAACTTTAATTCTAAAAGATATTAAATTCCAGAATAATTATTCACTCGTGACATGACTCGTGGAGAAACCACTAATATGCACATGTTTGCAGGCCTATATAAATGATAATATATGCTTGACCATATTTAATTATTCACTCATTTTGTCTCATGCTACTTTGTATCAAACAAACATTGCTCCATCCTTCACAAACCAACAAATTGAAGGCTATCCTTTATTATGCATGGACTAATTTTATCAAGCTTTGTTTAGTATCCCCAAACGATAATTACTATGTCATCAATGTTGTATAATTGTTTTGGTAGATTGCATTATAGCAAAAAGGACTCTGCCACACCGACTTGACATATATATGCTTTTGCCTCCTAAGTGATCCTTGGTAATTAATTATGTTTGAGTAATGACCATTTTTACATATACTTAAGCATCAAGCCATATGCATTGCTTAACAATATAGCAAAAGAATTACTATAGTACCATATTTTTGTAAAAGACAAATTAAAATATTTTTGTAAAGTTTAATTTCTTACATAGACAATTATAAAATAAATATTAATATCAATTTAATTAATAATAACTCTTTTTCTTCTTATTTTTTAAAAATATACTAGTATATCTCTAATGATTAAATTGGAAGAGAATATTTTTTCAATTGGCTATAAGTAATAATTAAGTGGTGTATGATTGGTGGCTTGGAACTTTTGCCGACACTGAATTGGTGCCTAAAGGCAAGATCCGAAAACATCTAGAGGAAGATTATGACACAGAGAATTTTAAGCTTTATTCCATTTAACATGGATAATGATATCCACTATTAATGTAATAATACACACTCATGGAACAAACTTTTTTTATTTTCCTTTTAAAATATAAATATTTTATTTTCTAGGTGTGCAAAGAGAGGACGATAAGTCAATTTTGCATAAGCTTTGTTGAGGAAGAATTCTTAAAAAAAAGGGGTCATAGGAAAAAGACAAGGAAGGTAGCTGAGTACCAACAAGTGAATGGAAACACTAACTACTTCTATATAGGATTTGGATCCTATGCTTCAAGTTTTTTCACCATATATATTTCTACAACTCATTCTTAATTTTTTATTTTTATTTAACATTTTCTCTCGTTTAATAACTATACAAATTTTACTGTAGGATTCTAATTAATTGTAGTTAGTTGTATTTATTTATTTATCTTGATATGGTACTTGCTTTCAATGATCACATTATTCTTTTTGGGAAATGAGGGAAAATTCTTGACTCTCATATGAAGCAACTTAAAATGGTTCTTTATTATTAAGCTGGTTGGAAAAGTTTGGATTTAGATTATAGAAGAAGTTCTGTTAGATCCTGGCACAGCATTGTGGGGAATAAGGGTAATTAATTTGTTATTATTTTTAAGGTAAAGAACAATAAATTGGACTTTTTTTATTTGTCACCAGTTCATGCAGATTTGGAAATGAAATTAATTTTGGGATCCAAATGGTTCTTCATCCAAAATCATGTAATCTTGAGAAATATAACTAGATTCATACAAGTATTTAATACATAAATATTGTTGTGCATAAGTTTTTTTAAGGGTTTTAATGCTGATACATTTTTTAAATTATAAAAATGCATATCATATAATTCAGTCACTCTTGGGACAATTTATAAAGATTTGAAAATATGTTTATTATTGGTGAAGAATTTTCTCTAAATCATTTATATCTATGTATTAGACCAATAATCTAAGATTATAAGAACACATAAAGTCTAAATTAAAAAATTTAACAAGATATAAAGTCTCCATTGAATTAATTACCATCAAATTATTGTTTTTGAGCCATTACAAAATTATGTTCTAAATTGTGAAATTTGTGTCAAGAGTACTCAATTAAATAAAATTCACCTAAATTATAAGATACATAGCTTTATTCTAATGTCTATATTTCTAAAATAATTGTAAATTAATATTGAATCAACGAGGGGCAGATTGTAGTTTTAGAAAATTGTATGGTAAAGGTCCATAGGTTACAAAAAGCTAAACTTTTCGTATTACTTTCTTGTATAAATAAAAATAAATAAATTGCGCATTTCTTATTTCCGAAGGTAAAATATCATTATCATTACAATTTGTTTTCTCTAATTTAACACATTCAACTTATTAATTATCTTATAAACAAACAGTTTTTATAATGAACATAAAAAATAGTACAACTACTAGTAGTAAACAATTTTTTATAAAAGGATTTTATTTTTGGAGTATGTAATAATTAATGAATTGCATGGGAGAACGAATCTTACACGTGATGTCCAACAGATTATTTTAAAAGTTCAAAAAATAAAAAGCAGTAAAAATCTAAACTAAGTCCTCACTGACAAACAGTACCAAACACAATACAAACAGATCTACAAATCTATTGCAAGTTCATTTACCAACATTATAACAAGATAATAATTCTTATTATTTTTTAATTTAATTTAATGACCAAATTCACACATCTTAAATTTAAATATAAAATGGTAAAAATTCTAGGCCAAATACACACATATCAATATTTTGTAGTTACCAATTTAACTTAACTATATTTATGGGATAATAATAAAAATAACCTTTTTAAAATTTTCACCTCTTTTCTACTTTTTAAGTAACCAATTCTCTTTCTCTAAAAAAATTTCTGTGTATTTGTTTGGATCATCACCAATCTCTTCTCTTCTTGCTAAAGCAACACTTTGTAGCTTGTTAGCTTTGAAGACAATCCATGGCCCCACAATACTAATCTCTCTCTCTCTATCTATCTATCTATCTAACTTTCTCTCTCCTCACTCACTCATCAGTTAAGTTCTGAGCTTCAAAAACCAAAACTTTGCCTCATAACATCACTCACATTCGCATCTTCAACCTCTTAAAACATCAAAGGTACAACCTTTTTTCTTTTCCCATGATTTATTATCCATTTTAAGTAATGGGTTGTTGTTATTTTTCACATTTGTTTAGTAGAACTGAAAAATGTCATCAAGGTTAAAAAAGTAATCTTTTTGATGTGGTTTTTCCAAGGTTGAGTGTGTGAGTGTGTGTGTGGTGATGAAACTTCTCATAATAGAGTGAAAAGGAATCAGAAAGAGAAAACAAGAAAATGGTTGGAACTCAGATTAATGGAAGAAGACTCTCTTTTGGAGTTGTGAATGGTGGACATGATCTTGGACCTAGTAGTACTCCACCAAGTAATGCTGGGTCTGATTATGGAAGCTTTATAGAGTTCACAAGAGAAGATGTGGAAACTTTGCTAAATGAGAAATCCAAAAGGAAAGATAGATTTAATTACAAGGTTAGTTGAAGTATTTTTGTGCCTTCAATTTTATTTAGTTTATATGATACATATATAATATATTTCTTCATTGTTTGTTTTTGTTGTTTGGGGTTTGAGTAAAAAAAATGTTGGGTATGACTCATAGTTTCATGACGAGTATTTGAACACAAGTTGTAATCTGTAACCCTAAGCTTGAATTATATTAGAAAGATACTGCAACCGCTCTTCAGTCAGAGACAGACACAATTGGCTGAACTCTGTGATGAAATCTGTGTTTTTTGTTTGTGTTCTTAGTATTTTTTTTCTTTTGAACCGGGGTCGTTGTTCTAACAATAAGCTATATGTTTCTTCATTGTTTGTTTTGGCTGTTTGAGGATTTAGATCAAAGGGGATACAGTGTTTTATCATTACCATATATATTAATTAGCATTATACTTTGTGTTTTTTAGGAAAGATGTGAAAATATGATAGATTATATAAAAAGGCTTAAGGTTTGCATAAGATGGTTCCAAGACCTTGAGCTGAGCTACTCATTAGAGCAAGAGAAGTTAAAGAGTTCATTGGAATTATCCCAACAGAAATGCATGGAAATAGGTAAATATTATTGTTATATTTAATTTCCCTTTTTTGTGTTTGGAAAATCTTCACATTTTGTGTATTAATGTGGTTTAATTCATTTAAATTGCAGAGTTGCTTCTCAAAATCAAGGAAGAAGAGCTGAATTCAATTATCACAGAAATGAGAAGGAATTGCACTAATTTGCAAGAGAAATTAGTGAAGGAAGAAACTGATAAATCGGTGAGTAAATTTTTTCAAGTCAGTGGAATTTCAAGAGTGAATATGTTTTTGCTTTTGTGCACAATGCAATGGAAATGTTGATAATAATAAATTTATTCTTTTTATTATCTTTGGAAACTCAAGGCTGCAATGGAATCTCTTATTAAAGAGAGAGAGGCTAGGCTTGACTTTGAAAGGTCACAGACTACACTATCAGAAGATCTTGGTCGAGCTCAACGTGAGCTTCAAACTGCAAATCAGAAGGTAGAATAAGTACAATCTATATTCAGTATATTCTAAGTACTTCTTATTTGATATCTATAGTCTTGTAGGAAATAATCCTTTTACAAATGCATACATCAATATATTTCTGCAGATAGCGTCACTGAACGACATGTACAAGCGATTACAAGAGTATATAACAAGCTTGCAACAGTACAATGGAAAACTTCATTCTGAGCTTTCTTCAGTTGAAGGTGAACTCAAGCGTGTAGAGAAAGAGAAAGCGACTGTAGTGGAAAATCTCACCATGTTAAAGGGCCAACTTACTTTGTCTATGGTGAGTATTATGCTTTGGTGTTTGAATTGTTTCAAGTTGGAAGAAAAATAAACTTCGAATCTTAGCATATTCATTCTTATGGCTAATTCATTCTTTTCTTTTTGCTAATTGGAATGTTTAAGATGAAGATGATACTTTTAGAATATATTGAATGTGATGAATTATTGAAAAAAGTTTCGACGTTTTTCAATGACTGAACTATGTCTTATAAAGTTTCATTGGTTGTTTCATTAGGCTTCTCAAGAAGAAGCTACAAAACAGAAGGAAGCTTTTTCTAGCGAAGTTGCGTCCCTTAGAATAGAGTTACAACAAGTGAGGGAGGACCGAGACCGCCAAATATCTCTAGTGCAAACTTTAAGTACTGAAATAGTGAAGTTTAAAGATTCTACAGAAAAATCTGGCTCTGAATTAAACAACTTGACCATGAAAACAAATGAATTGGAGGTTGGTTTATATCGTGTTTCTTTTTCGTATATATCAAATCCTTTTGCTATTATGTTGACATGAAACGAGACTATGATTTTTCCGTGCAGGCAAAATGTACTTTGCAAGATAATCAGATGAAGGAATTACAAGAGAAGCTAACGATTGCGGAAAACAAACTCGAGGTGATGTGGCGTAAATTTGGATGAAAAGATCGTTTTGTTGAACTTATGATATATAATGGTTTTTGTTCTTAATCCAGGTTTGTGATATATCTGCAATTGAGACGAGAACAGAATTCGAAGGACAACAAAAACTTGTAAATGAGTTACAAAGACGATTGGCAGATGCGGAATACAAACTTATAGAAGGGGAGAAGCTGAGGAAAGAATTACATAACACCATTTTGGTAACTCACTAAGCCAAAATTTGTTGATAACAAAAACATTGAAAGAACTTTTTACTAATTTACATTTTGACAGGAATTGAAAGGGAACATCCGGGTGTTCTGTCGAGTGCGGCCTTTGTTACCTGATGAAGGTTGCAGCACAGAAGGAAAGATTATCTCTTATCCTACCTCCATGGAAGCTTTGGGACGTGGCATTGAATTGACACAAAATGGTATGTCTCATGATGCAATCTTTCGTTGTAGTTTTTTTTCTTCTGATTGATTTATCGTTGTAGTTTTTCATTTAATGCTTGTTCTAATCATTATGTTGTTATTTATGTTGCTATTTTTAGGCCAAAAACATTCTTTTACATTTGATAGAGTTTTTGCACCTGATGCATCACAACAAGAAGTTTTTACAGAAATTTCACAGCTTGTGCAAAGTGCTCTTGATGGTTACAAGGTAATTTATAAGTTTATCTTTTTATTCCTTGCTTATCATTTCAAGTTATATTATATGCATGTCTATCAATTTGTATACATACATGTTTAGCTCCAATGATTCTTGAAAGAGAAATGCTTCAAAAGTAACGAAATATGTGATTAGCTATTTTACACACCTTACCTGTCTAATTTTCGTCAAATGCAGAGTTAACCATTTCATACACATTCAAAATTATGGCACATTGGCATGTGTTACTTCCATACTATTTGACATTGCTCATCTTGAAATTTGAGACATTTTCTTTTCTAGGTTTGTATTTTTGCATATGGTCAGACCGGCTCCGGAAAAACCTATACAATGATGGGCAGGCCCGGACATCCCGGAGAAAAAGGCTTGATACCTCGTTCGCTAGAACAAATATTTCAAACACGGCAGTCTCAGCAACCGCAAGGATGGAAATATGAAATGCAGGTGATAAAGTTAAAGAGTATTTTTAGTTTTTCGTAAGTTCACCTATATTCATTACAATGTTTACATGTTTTTAAACATGATGTTGAGATCTAATAAGGTTTTTCCTTCATTAATTTTTTACAGGTGTCAATGTTGGAAATATACAACGAAACCATTCGGGATTTGTTGTCTACAAATAAGTCCTCATCAGATGCAACTCGTGTAGAAAACGGTACACCTGGGAAGCAATACACAATCAAACACGATGCCAATGGAAACACACATGTTTCTGATCTTACAGTGGTGGACGTTCAAAGTGTAAAAGAGGTCGCGTTTCTTTTAAATCAAGCGGCAAACAGCAGGTTATTACTTCAAATAAGATCTTTTGCAATTCGATGCATTTTTTCACCTACAAGTTAACATACATTGCTTTTGGATGGAAAATTTGACTATATTTGTTTTTCTGTTTTATTTCTATTTAGATCTGTGGGAAAAACTCAGATGAATGAACAATCTTCAAGAAGCCATTTTGTATTCACACTTCGAATTTACGGTGTAAATGAGGTATGAATGTTTCTCCTCTATTAATAATTGAAAATTTCAAACCATGTTTCTTCTCATGCATCAAATTGAAACCAATCTCTTTGTTCTGATAGAGCACTGACCAACAAGTACAAGGTATTCTAAATCTCATTGATCTTGCCGGGAGCGAGCGTCTTTCAAGGAGTGGCTCAACCGGGGACCGATTGAAAGAAACTCAAGTGTGTAAAGCCATGATGTTTTCTAATTTCATATAGTTCTGCTTTTTTTTATTTCTATACTAATCTAAACTTTCCTTTGTAATTAGGCAATAAATAAAAGTTTGTCATCATTAAGTGATGTTATATTTGCATTGGCCAAGAAGGAAGATCATATTCCATTCAGGAACTCAAAGCTTACATACCTACTTCAGGTGATTTTTCTTTTATATGAATCTTAATCATATTATATTCCATAATAATGCTGCAATTTTCTAAACCTTGAAGAATGATTAGCATCTCTAAATACTAATAGTCATTAAAAAAATTGATGTTTTATCGTATACTCTAAGTCTATGTTTGGTTTCACGTTTGTAACTCTTAGAAGCATGTTTGGGTTAGTCAAACATCATTTGACTATAAATTGTTATGTTTGGCTTCTAGCTTCAGAGTTTTTTCTAATCTCAAAATCAATTCTACCATAAAAAATATTTCTAGCTTCTGTGATAACGTAGAACCAGTTCTCAACTTTTATGACATACACACACACACACACACACAAAAGCTATTATGATCCATATTATCCAAATATAAATTGAGAAAAAAATCATGTTTTTTGTGAATGTATCTAAACACATAAACCACTTAACGTTCTAGGTGTCAACATAGTGAGGATGCTAATTAACATAGTGATGAATTTGCACTCTTTTGCTTTATATGAAACAATGACTTTACGATTTTCAACCAAAATCAATTTTATAAAATCAATTATGCCAAAAGTGATTCCAGACACACAAAATTAATTTTGACGTATTTGGGTTATCTCAATTGAAAGTGTTTCTAACTTGAAGCTATGATTTGCAGCTTTTGACTCAAAACGTGATTTAAATGAGTTATTTTGCATGCACATAAAGTCCTTTTAGTGATATGCATTGTTAATTTGTTATAGTTTCCCATTTGTAAACCATAAATGAATCATATTGTTAAGATAGACATGATAGATAATTTAAGTAGTAGATTGCAATATATCAGATTGTTTTTCACAATATTGATTGTATCTTTGAATAACTTTGACATGAACTAATTTATTAACTACTATGATGAACAGCCTTGTCTAGGTGGAGACTCAAAGACATTAATGTTTGTAAACATCTCTCCTGACCAAGCTTCAGCCGGAGAGTCACTCTGCTCGCTCCGGTTCGCTTCAAGAGTCAATGCTTGTGAAATTGGAACACCTCGGCGTCAAACCAACGGTCGCCCTACAGAATCTCGCCTGAGCTATTTCTAATCGTTACACAGACAAAATCATGAATATATATTGTTTAACCTATTTGAATGAGTCAATTTGGCTGGCCTATGTGACTACTAAAATAACCAAAATATAGCTTTAATTCTAACATCATCATACATATAGTTTGTATAGTGAAGAAGTTAAGTATGCATTAAGTTAAAAACGTGCTCCTGTTCTATTAGTTCCATTTTGCAATTCTGATTTATGTTGTAAAATCATAATCTCATTTCACTTACCCTACATTCTATATTATTATTATTATTATTATCAGTAGACAACTAGACATATTTCTCAGTCTCAGAAATTTTCAAGATATTGAAGTTTGTTATACATGTTATATCTCTATGTTTTTTTAAGAGAGAAAGATATTAATGTATTTTTCTAGATGAAATATACAACAAGTTGCGTGCGTGTACATTAGTAAGTTTAAGATTATATTTGTTAACGTATCTTTCTATTAAAAAGTTAGAGTATATTAAGTTTACGATGATTATTATTCTCTTGAAAGTATGTTTATAAATTACAAATTATAGATATAAATTGATGGATCATCTGCAATATATATGTTGACGTATTAACTGGCAGCATATAGCTAAACTTGATGGTCGTCAGTCTCATTCTAAGCTTGAGTTCTTGGAAAATAAGCAACACATATACAGCATTTCATTTGTCAATTAATTTAAATCGTACCTTGTGGTGAAGTGTCAATTTCTGATGTATATTATAAGTTCTAACCAAGTCAAATTTATGAGACTTCCTAACTTCTCCAAACTCCAATACATGTGCCAATTGTGGGGATGTGAGTATAGTATCTAACTGTTTCTTTGAGAATTTGGATCCAGTTATTAGGCATGGAACATTTACTTTTGTTATTACCTTTCCTATTCTCTGGTGAAAAAACCGTAGTAATTTGTACTATATTTGAGGGTTAAAGTAAAATTTGATCAAAAATTAATTCAGTTATATTTGAATTTAGTAAAATTTATTAATTATTTGAGTTTAATCACTTACGCATACAACGTTTTTGCTAAACAATAATAATGTTGTACACATCAATTTATAACTGACAACTTTGTAATTTTCTATCTTAACCTTCTAATTTGAAGAAGAAAGTTAGTATAGAGTTCAATTAGATGATTAATAAAATTTGTTCAAAGATTATTATATTTTGAGATCGAATTGACAATATTGTAATTGTTGCAAAAAGAAAATAGGCTTAATTGTATTTTTAACTCTTTTATTTTTATTAATTTACGAAATTGATCCTCCTATTTTAAAAGTCGACAGTTTTGACCCCTTCATCTGGTTTTTAACTAAAAAATTATGTGAGATTTTTTAAATAACGTGTCATATCATATGATAGGATGATGTAAAATGACTAATACATATTGAATTGGAATAAATCGTCGTAAAAACTTAAATTTCAACTTCGAATTTTTTTTATAAATAATAAATACATCTAGATGGTTCTTTATTATAGAACGTTAAAAATATGTGAAATTGTCGTTTTTTAGTTTAAAAGGACGAGAGAGGAACTAAAACTGTTGACTGTTAAAATAGAAAAATCAATTCAGATAATAATAGAGAAATCAAAACTACAATTAAGTCAAAAAAATAAGACATATTTAAAATAAAACCGAGAATATAGAGTGGACTATCTTTGTGAAAAACTTTCCATTTGACAATTTTTCTGAAATTCATTTATGCATAGCATTTATCTATCTACATGGTAAACATTCTTATCTTGAATTAACAAAAAAAAAAAAAAAATTGGTTTTGATAAAAGCAATAGTAACACAGCTTGATTAAAATCATGTCAAATTGTTTTATACATTATAGTCATCCTGTCCATGACATCTTTAAGCATAACTTCAGTTTCCTTATAGCGTGCTTGTGTTTCAGATAGGTTTTTGTTCCTTGAAGCTTCTTCAAGCTGTCATTACATAAATAAATTCAATATGTTAATCCAAAAGCTATTCACATAGTTCTAAATTGCAGTCTACAACAACAATCGCAGCTGCAATATAATCGGTTGCATCAGTCACATATGTCTTCAATTTTCTACAATATCAAGGAGCACAACACAACTATAACCGTAATTGTGACCATATTAACCACATTTATCTGCAATTTTCTACAATATTAAGATCTACAATGTGACTGCGATCGCAGTTGTAGTTGCATCAGTCATATTTGTCTATAATATCAACTATAAGACAATTGTGAATGCAATTGCGGCAGCATCAACCACATCTGTTTGTAATTGTCTGCAATATTAAAGACTACAATATGGCAACAACTGCAATTACACCCGCATCAGCAACATTTATCCGCAATAACAAGGACATCAATGCAATCCTACATAAGTGCAATTTAAAACAACCGAAAAATGATATCATGTTCCATCTTGAGAGGGGTAAAAAAGAACATACCTTTTCAAAATTGTCAAACAATTTGTTAGCCATATCAGTTAGTTTCTGCTTATCATCAACTGGAGCAGCAGAGATAACCTTGTCAAAATCAAAGTAGATGAAAGTAGATTTGAGTCTTAGGTACCTCCTCACATAGTTGAGTGTGTCTTGTGCAATCAAATCCGCCATTGCCAAAAGATCAAATGCATATTTCTTTATCCTAAGAACACTTCCTTTGGTACCAATATTTGCCATGTAAAGTTTCTTCTTAATAAATGAACGAGTCCCCGTTTTCTCATTTGCAATATCTAACCAAAATAATCATCATTCATATCAAAACATTTTAGTAATAGAAGAAAAAAGACACTCATATTTGTTACAATGACAATTATAATATCTTTAGATTGACGATGAACTTGACAGAATCACGTTGAACTTGCCACCGTTATTTTTCCAAAATCTATACCTTTTAATTTTAACAAAATTACAATGTCACTGTAATATTTATCTTGATTCACAACATGCACATAAACATTAATCAAACATAAAAGTAACTAATGCAAAACTCCCACTCATTCTAATTAGCCATGGATGTATGCATGCAAGAACTATATATAGGACTTGTTTCAATAAACAATTAAATTAAGTGTTTATATTATAAAGGCTTATGTATAAGCTATTTTAATATCAAATGATAAAATATAGTCAAATTTTATTGATGTCATAAAATCAAATTATTTTCTTAAACTATCTCAACTTATAGACACATTATAAACTATTTTCATAAGCTTTTCCTTAAAAGTGTTTGTGTAGTAGATAAACTCAAATAATTGAATCAAAACATACCATAATTAATTAATTTTGTCCTAATGTAAATGAATTAGTCATAAAAGAAATTAAGGTTACCATTAGTGACTGTAGGTTCTGGAATAGGTCCTTCAATCCAAAATCCATTATCCTTAGCTAATGAAATCTTCTCATTGAATTGCCATGTAAGGACTATAGAAACAAGGCTTAATGCAGTTCCTCTTCTTGTAGTGTGAATTGAATCACATTCTGATAATTTCTTTGTAACTACTTGTCCTGTTTTAAGGGACCTTTGTGCATTAGGAAGAAGGCATGTAATTGGAATTAAAGTTTTTGAGACACCATGCAAGTTTGTTAGAGGAGCCATGTATGTGAAGGAACTCAAATGAATGAGATTTTGAAAAAAAGATAGATAGTTCATTAAAGCTTTGGAATAAAATATTTATTTTGTTATAATATCCATTTGGGAAGTGCTAGTGCTATGATATCCACTAGAAAGGATATCATTATTAAGGATGGTTTTGTAATTTTAACTTTTTTTTTTTTTTATGTTTATGGGCTTTATTTAGAGAGTGGCCTTAGAGTATATCTTTTGGGCCTGGTTTTCTCAGGACAAAATTATCATAAAAGTGGCAAATGAACCTCCCATTTCATAAAAAAAAAACAAGTTTCTTTGTTAATTTTAACTTAAATTATTAACGATTCTTATTTATGTGTCACTTGTACGTAAGTTAATAATGAAATAAACCACAAAAATATTACTTTGTGGAGTTACATATTATTTGAGCAATATGGTTTTAGTAGATGAAATGTTATTTACTCTATTATAGAATTCAATATGCATTTTGATCATATAGAAATTAAATTCCTAATGTTTAGATTAATATATTGTAGCTTGTGAAATTTGATTTTGTTATTATAATAAATCAATATATTAGTGTCAATATCATATAAAATAAGCACTTGTATTGGTGTGGACGTATTAGTGTAATATAATGCATTTCATATAACCATCAAGACACAACCCCAAGCCACGTTGAATGTGTGCTATTGTGCAGCCTGGAACCCGTATAAATATAATTTTTTTCGTAATATCAAATTAAATCACTAATAATTCAATAATATATTATTTATTAATGAGTTTGATTATATTTTATATTTATTAAATTAAATTACTAATTGTTGAATGATATTTCATGAATTAGTTTAATTATATTTTGGATTTAATATTACTAAATTTTATATTTTAGATCTATTTTAAAATGACCTTCTTTTATAATGATTTTAACTAAAATTTTAATTTTAATTATGAAAATAATTTATTTAATTATTAGTGTTAAAATTGAATAGATAAGTATATTAAAGTCCTTATTTAAACACATTTTAGAGTCTTATGAAATTACTCCCTCAATTGAGCAGTTAAAAGTTAATTATTCATTCTGTTTTCTGTTACAAAACAGTGTAAATCAGATTTTTACACACACAATTTGCAGATACTAATCTCGATCTAGTGAGATAGGACCATATATGGATATAAAAAAAATTTCTTAAATTTTTTAAGTTTTCTCATAAATAAAGAGGCAATTGTTACAACTTATTCTTTTAAAAAATAATCATTTGAAAGTTTTAATCTGTTTACTACAATTTTTTAAAAGATGAAAATTAAAGAAAAAAATTCTAAAAACTACTTAAATGAGAAGTTATTTTTAGTAATTTTTCAAAAAAAAATCATTTTTCATGTTTGATTTTTTGAAAAAAAAAAGCAAATTTTAGTTACAACAAAATAAAAAAAATTATTTTTCTTTAAAATCTCTAAATTATTAAATAATAAAATAACTTTTTATATATATAATATAACAAACATAGCATAAATTATAACCCAAAATATCTTTATTAAATTGGAATATACCTAAATCATTACCTGTATTTAATACTACCACATCTAAAACCAGGCTCAATGAATATCACATAAGAAAAACTTCCCTCCTAGTTATCAACCAACTACCCAAGTCATGTATAAAAGCTGGCAAATGACTTGACAACTAGCAATCACTAACATTATCGTTAATATGAAAAATATTATTAATAATTTTATCTATGATTTTAATTTTCATGAATCTATAAAAATGATAATTAATTATATGTGTGATTTATAAATATTTATTATAAAAATAAAATATTATTAATTGATAGTATAATTTTTTTTTATATTTTGATAATATATAATTAAATATTTAATTTATTTCTATATGGTTTCACAAAACAATCAAGGTTATATTTCAATTAATTTTTAATTCAATGCATGTATCACGTTATTACCATTGAATCGGCTAAAGCAGAGGCCCCAGTTGAAAATTTCTTGTTGTATTATTTTGTATCATATCCTGTTTACGTCAATATAAAAAAAAAAAAAAAAAAAAAAAAAAAAAAAACAGTACAACAAGAAAATGAACATTTTTTTTCTTGTGCAATTTTGCTTATATTGTTAATCATATTTCCTCCCAAGAGTATTTATATGCATAACACTCTTTTGAAGTAGCAACCACAAGAGAAGAAAGAAATGGAGGGCCAAAAACATCACAAAAAGTCTAAGGTTATCAAAATAGACTCAAAAAAATCATGGGAACATCACATCTCTTATGCTACCAATAAAAGTTACCCTGTGAGTCTCCTTTGTTTGTTTGTTTTTTTTTAATGGAAATTCATTTAACTTAAATCATTTTGCTTTTAATTGGTACCACAATTGTTTTTTAAGGAACTAAATATTCTTGGTTTTTTTTTAAGGTTGTGGTTCATTTCTCTGCTTTTTGGTGTGTGCCATCTATAGTTATGAATCCTTTCTTTCAAGAATTGGCTTCCAACTATCAAGATGTTCTGTTTTTGACATTGGATGTGGATGAGGTTAAGGTAACTTTATTCACACACAAAAACCTACATTTTTATTTGTCAAAGTTAATTGTGCTTGATTTGGTGCTGTTTCTATGATTTCATATATGCATCGACACGCAAGTGGTATATGGAGGGAATCAAGAATTAATTAAAAAAAAAATGTCCATACAAATTAATCCAAAATGTTTTTATTCTGTTCCAAACCCTACTATGCATCAAATATTCTTTGTTTAGAGTGTTACTTAAGCTTATCTCTAATCTGATCTTCAATAAAGATATTCATGTGTTCTTAACTTTTAACAATTGGACTTCTTTTTGATTTTTGAATAATATATGAAGTGAAATATTATCTTAATTTTTTTTTTGTCTTATTCATTGTGAACAAATATGCAATTGCAGTCCTTTTTATTTATCTTTTTTTTTTTTGAGTTGGTCCTTTACTTTAATTTTGATTGACAATTTGATATTTTATGTTTTAAAATTTCAACAATGTTATCATTTTTTATACAAAAATTCAAAAAAAATTATCAAAATTTTCAACCAAAACTTATAAAATTAATAATCATCTTCAATATAATGCAAATTTTATCAAATCTAAGTTTAAATCTTGAAATAAACTTGTATTTTCATTCTTTATTTGATGTTGTTGGAGATAAAAATATGAGTATGTTTGAATATTTGAGCTATAGATTTGATAAAATTTGCATTATATTAAAGATGATTATTAATTTTATGGGTTTTGGTTGAAAATTTTGATGATTTTTTTGAATTTTTGTATAAAAAATGATAACATTGTTGAAATTTTAAAACATAAAATATCAAATTGTCACTTAAAATTAAAATAAATGACCAACTCGGAAAAAAAGGAAGATAAAGACTAACGTTAATTACCTGAAATTAAGTTAAGGAACCACGTATGTAATTTAGCTGTAATTTTAATTTATTTTTTTCAATTATATCCTATCTTTAATATCATGTGCATCACTGTCAATTTATTATCCTCCACTTTTCATATGTGCTTATTGGAATACACTAGTGGTTAATAAAGATAATTTAATATAATTATTATTATTTCTCTTTCATTTGTCATATTATTTTAATTAATCTTTGTTAAACGAACAAATGTGCTATTTATTTTAAGACGAATAAAATATAAAATATCTTCAAATAATGGTTATAATTGGACTATAACACTATTGTTACAATATTTAAACAAACTATTATTTTCATTGATCTACAATGGAATTGACAAATGATAGCTATATTATATGTTAAGTGAAGAAATTTTCTAAGTTATATATGTGTGAACCCTTTTTGTATTATTGTGTACATTAATAAATATATGTGGCTATATTTAGGAAATTGCCTCCAAGATGGAAATTAAAGCAATACCTACCTTTCTTTTGTTGAGTGGAGGAACTCATGTGGACAAAATTGTGGGTGCAAATCCTGCTGAAATAAAGAAAAAGGTTGATAATTTTATTATCTCATCTCTTTCCTACAGATCTATGGGAACAATCAAGGAGTAATTTACTAGTGACTAATTAAAGCCTACAACTTCATTATGTCATTTTAAAAATGAAACAACCATTTTATATGTGTAATTTCAGTTACTAGTGATAGTACTACTGGTTGTTGTGTGTGTGTTTGTAAAAGTGTAATTTATTGTGTATTTATCTTAAATTCTTTGTAATCAAGTGTTTCTCATTTAATATACTCTCTATATTTTGTAACTATGCTTTCACTAAACTTTCAATTTGTTGCTATTTGTTTTACTCAATTCAATTTGTTGCTTAAACTATCAATCTCTATTATTATATATATAGTATTTGAATTATAGAAATATAATAAGTATTCTGTAAATTATTCTCAATTTATTTAGTTGATTCCAAGGTTGCTTTCAAAATAAGAGAGGGTGGTAGTTCAGATACTAACTTAATAAATTGAAAATAATTTATAGATTATTTATTATATTTTTATAGTTAAGTGGCCTTATAAGAAAGTAAGTAAGAATTTAAGGATTTACTAAATTAAATTGAAGGTTTACTTTTTTTTAGTTATAACCGATTAATATTTTTTTTATGATCTTATAACAATTGTTTGATGTTGGTGTACGTAACAACTATGTTTGATATTTTATATATTTAAAGAATATTTTTTTAAATTTCAGGGTTTTTAATTTTTGATTAAAAATATTTAGAAATATAATTTTAATTTTATCTAAATTTTAATAATTGACGTATCATCCAGTAAAATATCACATGTAGGTGTTTAAAGAAAATATAGATAAAATGATAATTTTTTGCATGTTTTTAAAAATAAAAGATCTAAACGAAAAAAAGAAAAAGTGTTACAAAACTAGAGATAAAAGATCTCAAAAGGGTTTTAGTCTAAAAAAATAATTTTATATGATTTTTAGTTTTTTAAATCGGTCTAAATTAGAACACATCTATTTTGTCTTGTCATTACAAAATATTAGTGTGTTTGATTTGTAAAAGAAGTAGTATAAAATAGAATATCATATATCAAACATTTTGTCATGTATGATATTCGATGAGAACAAGAACAAAATAATGTAAAATTTACCGTAATGCTTTTTATTATATATATACTAGTGTGTATATTGTTTGCTTTTCTTGATAAAAAAAATAGATATTATCAAATTTTATACTATTATTTATATATAAAAATAAAAATAATAATAAAATTATAAATTAAATAGTTGAAACAAAGAGTAAAATTGAAATGAAAAAAGATTATACAAAAACTCACCACGATACTGAATTCAAATTACTTTATTTTATATAAAAGTTAAAATACCTTCGTACTCCTTTAAATAGTACTTTGCTTATGTAAAAAAAATATATAGATATAGATATTCTTATAATTCATTTATTTAATTAAATAAAGCTACAAGGGATAAAATTATAGATAAAATCGTTTAAATGAAAGGTCATATTAGGAGAGAAAAAAACACCAACGTTATTGAGATGTAGAGGAGAGAGCTGAGACTTGGGACATAGAGAGATAAATATGTAAAGGAGAAATGGGGACTTGGGGGAGAGATAATATATTTTAATATTTTAGATATTTTGTATATATTTTGACCAAGCAAAGCATACCTTGATAATGAAGTTGGACACGTTTTTAATATTATACTACATTTATCCGTTATTGATTATAAGTATCTATTATTGTTTTTTACTCTTATTAAATAAAATTAGTAGTATAGTTAATATTTTTATTTTATGTCTTATTGTTCTTAAAATGGTCTCTATAACTAAATGTCTAAAAAAATGTTTATAATTAAGGATTAATTCATTTCCTTGGCTAAAAAAACATTATAATTTGTTGTTTTGTTTTGAGAGAGTGGTGGTGTTAATTGATTGGTTGGCTTGATGTTACTGTATTATTTTACTTTACTGTCAAGTGCTAGCAAAATGTGTTCACACATATTTTTTCTTTTAGCGTGAAAGTGTTTTGATTGCTCAATCACGTTTTAATGATGGTGTTTTGATTGCTCAATCACGTTTTAATGATGTTTCAACAATAAGAGTTTAATTTTTATGTGAAATCCATGTAAACAGTTTTATATAGCTATTATATCGTGATCAATTCTAAAAATAATTTTATAATTAATTATGATAAAACATAAATATTATTTATAATTGAATGATTGTGATTAATTAATAATGTAAAAATTTGTTAATAATATAAATAAATTAAATTTTATTATATAAACTTCTTTTAATATATATTTAAAATTTTTTATATAATTTTAAAAGAGACAATGTGACGTTGAAGAGAAATGAAAGGATTCAAATAAAAATAAATTATTTGAGAGAATCTAAATTTAAATTTTGATCGAAATAATTATTAATCAAATTTTATTTATTTGTTGATCGAACTATAAATTATTATGGTCTTATTTCTATGAGAATTAAATTATTAAAATAATAAAATAAATAAAGAATGACGTAACCATATACACTTTTGTATTGATTACTTGTAGAATTATGTTGAGCAAAGTCAGACCTCATAAAGTTTAAATTTGATCTAATAAAAAAAATCAAGATCTTAATATAATTTTTTTTAAAATTTAATATGATATATTAATCTATTTAAATGTTAATTTTTTATAATTTTTTATATAAGTAATTTCACACATCTTTAAATAAATTTATGAATTAATAAATCAATGAAATTATATTTTATTTTAATATCTAAAATGACATTTTAGCGAATTTAATTTTATATATCATATACTTAAATTTTATTTTATAACAATACATACATTAAAATAGATTAAATATGGATATCCGATGGTATTCTTAAAATATAGAAATGTTAACAAATTAATATAATAATAACAATAATAATTTATCTTTATTTACTTAAATATATCGATTTAATAAGTCAAAAATGATTTTTTTATAGCTCATAGACTAATATGTTTAGCTACACAAACATTTAAAAAGGTCATAACCTTATACATTTCAAAAAAAGTTTGGGCTAACCTCAATATGACATAGACTATTAGTAGAGGCGGAGTTAGAAGAGGGACCAACAGAGGCTATGGTCTCTCCAAATTTTTATAATTTTTTTAATACTAATATTCTATTATAATTTTTATCTTCATATTTCTTTTTATTTTAGCTTTATATGATATAATGGGTCTTTTTGACTTAATATATTGGACTTTAAACACTTTTTAATTAAGTAAAATATAAAACAAGTATTTATTATAAATTTAAATTGTTTTATATTTTTTATATGATTCTTTTTATAAAATCTTTTTTGTATATATGGTGCAATTGAAAATTTATTTTTTTCTTTATTATTTTATACTTTTAAATTTGGTCCTCTTACACTTAATCTTTAACTCCATCCATGTCTAATGATGAATCTAATCTATATTAATTATTTAAAATTTAAAATAGTTAATATAACATATTTAAATATTGTTGTCAGCGATAATTATATACTTTCGAGTTGTTCATAACTTAAAAAGTAATATAAAAAATTTATAAGATAAAGATGGTAGAGAAATAAAAGCTAACCAAACACATTTAATAAAAAAAATATTTGCTAGAAAAAGAAAAAGAAAGAAGAAGACACCTTCTTAATTTGGATTTTTTGCTCTGCCTGTTTTCTTTTCTGGGTTAAGTTCTTATCCCCTTTTCTTCGTTTTCATTTTAATTACTTAATACATTTCTTTTAACTTATAAAAAAAAAACTTTGAATCTACGTAACAGGCTGAAGCCCAAGCCCAAGCCCAAGCCCGAAGTTGGGTAGCGTTTACTTGTAAAAGAATATTTGATCACTTTAGCATTTTGTTTATGTCACGAGAATTTCCATTTTCTTCGCATATCTCGTCCCATCAGTCACTCTCACACGCATAAATTATATTCCCCTTTTTACCACCACAAAAGGAAACAAAAATTTAAAATGAAAACGCAAAAATCCACTCTTTATTTCTCAACCCCCAAACGTGCTTATCATTTTTCAACCAAAAAATCTTTCATTAGCCATCACTCTCTTTCTTCCCCCCTAAAATAATAACAACAATAATCACTTCAATTTTATTTTATTTAAATAAATAAAAAATCGAAAATAAAAGAAAAAGAAAAAGAAAACGAAACTCCCTTCCATCGCCATCGCCGCCGGAAAAATTCTCAGTTTCCCGGGAAAATCATGGTTTCCCCGGAAAACACCAATTGGCTTTTCGATTACGCTTTGATGGACGATATTCCCGTCCCTGATGGCTCCTTCAACTTCACGTGGCCCCCACCAGACCCTTCCAATGTTGGGTGGGTAATCTTATCGTTCCCCAATTGGTTTTCTTCATGATGAATTCAAAGTTCAAGCTCTCTGATAAATTAGGGTTTCTATTTGACTTCATGTTCTTGCCCCTTCCTTCATATTTATGGCTGATTGTGTTGCTTTTGTAAATTTGAATTTTTGTTTTATTTTTAGTGCACCTTTTCATAATTTCGTGATTTCGTTGGAGAACTGTGTTTTTACGTTTAATTCTTATAAATTGTGGTGGTTTTCATCGTTGTTCCGTTGTTTGTGCTGTTTTGTGTACTTGGGGTTATTATGAATATGTAGTAGAGCTTGAGTTAGGTTGAACATACATACAAGTTTCACCACCTATGTATCAGTGTCACTTCATATTGAAGTCGTGTTTGGTGTCCGACACGTGTCACCCACACATATTACATTCAATTACTTCTTTTGTTCAAAATATTACCGGTATTGAATTGTAAGTGTGTTGTCTCGGTTGTCTGTGCCAATGTTTCATAAGTCACTACTGCAACTTTTTAATTGCTTAATGATGTTGTTGAAACTTCTGCTCTGCATATGTTGGTGCATTTGATTGTCTGTGCAGCCTTGTTTCCAAGAGCTGTGGATCGTGCCCTAAGCTGGGTGTGCAAATTGATTATCTACTACCTATGTATTATGGAAAATTGCGAGCAAATGCAACTGTAATTATAGCTGCGGTGTAATTGTAGTGACCCCAAATACTTTGATGTTATAGCTGCGGATTGCAATTTAAAACCATGCATGAAATATCCTATACCTTGGAATTTTAGGTTTTGGTTTGAGAATGAGAAATAATTATGCTATATATAAATATCTCTCATCCTGTAGTATTTATTTATATACTAAGTTGTGCTTCTGTTTATATGTTACTTTCTGTTCCCAGTGTTGAAATTGATGGCTCTCTGGGGGATTCCGATGGTATCAAAGATCCTGGTTCAAAGAAAAGGTACACTATTTTTCATTAAACAACTTAATTAATTAATAAAAAAACACATAATCTTCATATGTAGTATAGCCATTTAGCATCAACTAACTTACAGGTTTTAGATAATATACGTGAGTCAAATTGGAACTTTAACATGGTTTCAAAAGTGAAGATAATAAGCAATAGAATAATTGGTTCAGCGACTTCAATAAAAAAATTTCCTTGACAAATCCTATTTGCATGTATGTTATCTATCTTGCCCAAATATGACATTACTTTGTTTTTCACTGTTTAAAGTCATGATTGTTCTTAAAGTTGAGTGGATCCAATCTAGATACTTATTATTAAAAAAAATTATCCCATATATCTTGTTTTTCCTGTTGCAGGGGTAGATCAGATTCGTGTGCTCCTTCCAGCTCTAAGGCGTGTCGAGAGAAGTTGCGGAGGGATAGGCTGAATGAAAAGTAAACATTTGAATCCCTACCAGCATGCCTCTTTTTATTTTTCTTTACGTACTTGTTGGGTTTCTCTGTAGATGTGCATTTGGGCATGTATCTAATATGATTGACATGGATAGGTTTGTTGAATTAGGCTCAATCTTGGAGCCTGGAAGGCCTCCCAAAACAGACAAAGCTGCAATTCTGATTGATGCTGTCCGAATGGTGACACAATTGAGAGGTGAAGCTCAGAAGTTGAAAGCTTCAAATTCAAGTCTTCAAGAGAAGATTAAAGAGTTAAAGGTGAGACCTTGATTTATATACAGTAATTTTCTTTAGGAGATGGAAGGACTTGCTTGAATGTCTATATTCTAGATCATTTCATTTCCCTTGATTTTTATGTTTTAACAGCAATACTTTGTCATATCAGGGACTAAAATATTACATTGACCTTATATAACACTAAATATTGAATTCTATCTACTGTGCAGGTCGAGAAGAATGAACTCCGTGATGAGAAACAGAGGCTTAAGGCTGATAAAGAGAAGTTGGAGCAGCAGGTGAAATCAATGAATACCCAACCTGGTTTCTTGACGCCCCCTCCTGCAATCCCTGCTGCATTTGCTCCACAAGGCCAAGCCCCTAGCAACAAGTTAATGCCTTTCATTAGTTATCCTGGAGTTGCAATGTGGCAATTCGTGCCACCGGCAACCATGGATATCTCACAGGATCATGAACTCCGCCCACCAGTTGCCTAAGTTGGCACTGACTGTACAATTTTTTGGGATTCTATTATGGCCTAAAAGTTGTATTCCTTCCCCATATGCTCTTGCCTTTTAGTTATTTATCATGTATTCTTACTGGTATTTGCTATTATGAAGTCTGATACTATTATTATGAAGTAATGCTGATATTTGCTTGTAAATGTTAATAACCTTGTCTGGTTGTCTTCTCTCAGCTTTAATGTTTATTGCTGGTTTCAATTATCCAAAGTCATGTACAGCAAAAGTGGCTTTGGTTTAGTCCCACTAAAATGGAAGAATGCATTCTAGCCAACTTCTATTGCTTTAAGTTTACACAGAACATTTTTTCCATTACAAATATATTGACTTAAGGTTATTCAAAAAAAAAAAAAAAAAGAATTACTAAAATCAGCCTAATGGCAGTTTCTTCGTCCTAAGACTAGATATCTCGATCAGATAGATTTGATTTTTTTAAAGTGAACAATTTATTAATAATTTTAATTATTAATTTAATCATTAATGGTTAAGGTTAATTTATTGTCAGTCGTTGATGAACAATTTCTTCACTGCAGACTAACATTTTGATATGTTCATAATTTGTTATACATGTGTACTTAATATTAATTATTGATTTATTTATTAAGAATTGATATTACAGATTTCAATATTGCTACCAACACTCCTCAAATTGCTATTCACACTCCTCAAAATTATTAAAAAAAATAAAAATGTCCAAAATGTCCTTTCATCAATGTTACAAATTTATTATCTCAACTCACATTTAATTTAGGCATCTCATAACTCACATAAAAAAATCACCATATCTCACTAACCAAAACTCATAATCATTAAAAAGTTACATCACTCATAACCTATAACACATCAGTTTCATCATTACATTATGGTTAAATCTACATAAAATTACATTATGGTTAAATCTACATAAAAAGGTATGTTTGTTGGCCTGTATTTTAGTTCGTATTTTTTTCTTCTTTTGAATTTGGGAATTTTACGTGAACTCAGTTCACGTACATTCTCGGTTATGTGAATTGAATTCGCGTATGTTAAAAAAAAAAAATTTCAGAAACTACACAATTTGAATTCACGTACATGTACGTGAACTTATATTGCGTAATCAATGAAGTTTGAAGATTGTACGTGAATTCACTTCACATAAATCTACGTGAACTCAGTTCACATATATTTACTAGATTTCAGATCACGTAACCATACGTGAACTCAATTCACGTAAACTTACGCAAATTGAAGTTCACGTACATGTTAAACAAAATATTGAAAAGTTTGTTTTCCTTTGTTCTTGATACAAATAAATGGAACAAGGGGAATATAACAATGGTGAAATATATGAAGGTTTGGAACCTGATTTTGAGGATATGAATGACGGTTTGGAATGTGATTTCGATGAAATGTATGATGATTTTGATGCAATGAATGACGCTATGAACAATGGTATGAATGTCGTTGTTATTTTTAGATCCGAAACTGCGACAACACGATCAAAAACAAAGACAAAATTAATTATTGGTCGTGAAAGAAGCGGTAAATATATAGATCTTAGAAGAATCATAAACCTACGAGAAGTACTTAGAGTAGAAAATGTGAATGTCCATTTATATTGACTAGATGTACTTAAAGTGTCTTCGTCCTAACACTACATGTCTCAACTAAATAGATTTGATTTTTTTAAAGTGAACAATTTATTAGTAATTTTAATTATTAATTTAATCATTAACAATTTTTTCATTGAAGACTGACATTTTGAGATATTCATAATTTGTTATACATACATGTGTACTTAACATTAATTATTGATTTATTTATTAAGAATTGATACTACAGATTTCATCCTTGATATTGAATTGTTCATTTTGAACGAGTGAAATCCTAACAAGATGCATGTGAACAAAGAAATGCGATTTGTTGAAGACTTTTGGCAGTAGGGCTTGCTTTTAAAGTTGAGACACTAATATATATTTGTTTTGCATTTCATAATTATTTTTAAATATATATCTTTGTTTACTTTACTTTTTTCAATGACAGCAACAATAGGAAGGAAGTTATAACTATTATCCTCCACCACTTGTTGACGTATTGTGAGGCTATGAGCAAGAGGTACCATCTTGATATCTTATCCTGATAGAACTTTTGGACAACAGTTTCATATCAAAACTATCACACACCTTGCTCCTCTGTTTTAAAAAGCTTAATAAATGGCATCATCCTTTCTTCACACAACTCATACACAATCTACCAAAATTTCAAAGCCATCATCAGGCATACCTGCAAACTCCAAATCCAATATCAAATTTACAACAATCCAAATTCCTACTCATAATCAACACAAACACTACCATATATCCTGCATTCCTCTAAGTCCTAATGTTCCCCTCAAAGCTACATCCACATCTATTCATTCTTCACTCTCTTCCCCTAACCCACCCATATCAAAGGAAGATGCCATATTTCAAGCCAAAACATCCCTTTCAACTACCTTAGAGAAGCCCCTCAACAACCCCAAACTACTAGGAAAAATCAAGAAACTGAGGCAACCCAAATTCCGGGTCGAAATTCCGGTCGTCGATGACTCTCCAGATTCACTTTCAAAACTTGCTCTTGATATTTTTGGGGACATACCCATCAAAAGAAAAGGCTCTCTCATTAAGATCTTAATCCTTTGGCCTAATGATAGTTTAAAAAAAGCTGCCTTTTTTGCATTTCAGTCTCATTCAAACAACCAAGTTGAACACATTGACATTCCTTCGGTTGCAAAAACTGACCCCAGAGTCTTGAATTCTGCTGATGTGGCGATATTTTTGGTGCCAGAGAGTACCCAATTGAAAATGGTGAAAATGGTGAGTGATGCTTTTTATCCAAAGCCAGTGGTTATGTTGAACCCAAAATGGGCATTTGAGGAAGAGAACAACTTTGGTGATCTAAGTGGGTTTGTGAGTTCTTTTGAAGTTGTTTATTCTTTTATGGGGTTGGAGGTGAGAGGGATCTTGAGCAAAAGAAAAGGTGTGATTTTTAAGTGTGTGAGAGATGGGGTTGTGAGTGGAGAGAAATGGAACGTTCTTGTAGAAGAAGAGGGGGAAATGAAGGTGATTTCTTCATTCAAGGTTAGGCCAACTATTGGTCAAGTTGAGAATGTTTTGTACAATTTGATGGCAATCAATTCGCCTTTAACCAAGTCTGCAAAGTTCATCAAGGGATTGGTATCAAATGTGACAGGGAAAAAGTGAAAGGAACTGAAGAATTATTCTTCAACTTCAAGGTATCTGTTTCACATGAATTGTGAATACAACATGTTTGTGAATATGTCACAATGAATGTAGAGCACTGGTATTAATCTATATGACCATTGTATGAAGATAACATATAGTTGTTGTCACCAATTTTGAATGAGAAATGAAGTTACTTTCAAGGAATAACCTTAAGTTCTTGATATTCTGTGTAATTATATAACATTTGATGTTATGTAAGTAAAATGCAAGATACTACTGTCTAAATATGAAATACAAGATAAGAAGCTCTCTTGTTAGCTTGATATATTTTATGTAAACAGAAACAAAATTCCATAAAAATGGTACTTTGGTCTCTCTTTTATTTCATCATCTTATAAAAGCTAATTGTTAAACCTTGAGGGTTTTCTTACTCAAAAAAGCTGTGTTCTATTAATACATACATATATGATCTACAAACTCTCATACTTACAATATGGATTTAAGAGAAAAAGAATATAAGGATTTCAACAGAACATAGGGAGTTAAATGTAACATTTTAAAGCAAGAAAGGAGCATCATGCCACATGAATTGTTGTCTCTGTTGTCATGGAAGGCCTAATTAGTTGAAGAACTCTCTCATTTTCATTTTCCATTGGATTACAAATTCCATTTCTTCAACACGTCAGCGTCGACGTCAAATTGTCTCTCCAGATATTTATAATCTATGATGCCCTAATCTGACAGCTTTTAATGAATTTATCTGAGAAGTCAACATATTTTGTCCACAATGGCCTTAGCTGTGGAAAAGCTATGTCTAGCCATGGCTTTGCCCTGCCATTGAAATGGATGACACCAGCATTCTCAACATCAGAAGAACTTGTATTTTCCTGATATCCCAATCCCAGCATGTGCCAGAAAGGATTTATAATGTGGACATGACCATGAAATGCTATTAATCCTGGAGGTAATGTCCCTAGCTGCCACAAACTCAGGTCTGATTTAATATTCTGCATAAAGCAAAATAAAAATATGAATATATTTTATCATATCAACTATCACTTTTATGGAAACTCAATTATATTTGACATATTTGAACTATACAAAATGTAGCTTGACTCTTTTCTTTTTCGTTTGTCTTTACTGTATTATGGTAGACTATGAAACACTAACACAAACACTAGACATGACACTGACACGTAGAACTAATAATTATTTATGAAAATTTAAGTGATTGAATGTAACCACAAGTGTCACTGTTAGACACTAGACATGCCTTTAAACCGAGGTGTCGATACTACATATATGGTAGACGGGGAGCCTTGGCGCAACGATTGAAGCTGCTGCCATGTGACCGGAGGTCACAGGCTTGAGTTGCATAATCAAGCTCTTACAAACAGAAGGTCATGCTGCCTAAATAGATCTGCAATTGGTGTGACTCTTTCTTTAGACTGCGCTATGGAGGGAGCTCTGTAGCACAGTTATCCATTTTTTTATGTACTATGGTAGTTGTAGAATGTAAGACACACATACCACCGGGGTCTAGTGCAAGTGGTTGGTGTGTAATGTGTGTGTATTGTACATCCTGAGGTACCGAATGCGATTTGCACTCAAAAAGAAATGTAAAACACACATACCTGCTCAACCCAATAATGGTATGTATTGCTTATATTGGTCTTCCTCCAAGCCTCCAAATCAAAAATGTTCATGCCATAGGCCCAAGCACATTCATTGGGATTGAAATTTTTGGATATTAAAGGGTGGGAAAAGTTCAAGTAGCTTTTCAACCTCTTTGACATCACAAACTTGTCTTCTCCATTACATGTTTCCACTGCTCCATTGACTTTTCCATTCATGTCAATGTCCCAAAGAGGTGTAAGATCAGTTTGTACCACAATGTCATCGTCAAGGAAGACCACCTTGTTAAGACTTGGAAACAACTGTTACAAAAAAGGATCGTTGCAGTAAGCATCACAGGCACAAAAAATTTACTTGGTATCAAAAGAAAAAATGTTTTACTTGCTATGCTATCTCTTTTACCTCTGGTAGATGTATCCTAATGTGGTTCATCACTGAATTATACTTAGGACTAAGTGCTTGTAGTTTTGATGCAATAACTTTTGGCTTCTCAGAGGTATTTGCAACTATAGCCGACGAACCTCCTCTAAACTGCGAGCGAACCTTCTGATCTTTCTCCATTGCTTCTAAAACTGGTACCTTTCCCTTTGTAAACCAATCGAAATGGTGCAATGGCTTAACCTCAATCACAGCAGGCGATAAAGGATGCAATGAGAACCAAGCCTGCATTGGATAATAAGTCTTTCGGTCTGTAATTATGTGCAGAACAACCTTCTTAGGCCGTAAACAGTTGCGAACAAGTGATGTTGCAACCACTGAGGCAGCGAGCACATTATCCGAGGCTAGGACAAAGTGGAAGTAGGAATTGTCAACAAGGGCAGGAACTAGTTCTGCAGATGGTAGCTGAAGGCGTGCTGCTGCATTGTTGGTGTGCTCATGTGCCAGCCTCAAGTCAAGGCAATGAAGTTGTTTTGGTATGCTGCTTGATGCTACATGGCGATATAAATATTCTTGGATTTTCGCCAACCTAGTCCTTTGTTCCATAAGGGTTACCTGATAAATGTTCATTTTCCATTATAGGAGACTTCAACTTAAGAAAACTGTAAGAAATTCAATAGAATTAAGGTATATTTGGATTGACTTATTTAAGCTTATCTACTAACACAAACACTTGTGAAACTGTTTTGAAGAGCTTATGGAAACAACTTATAACTTGTACATAAGCTAAGCTGCTTTCAGCTTATGTTCATAAGAGCTTATAGATTATATGAAAACAAGTTGACTTTTTTTATTTTTTATTATAGAAATAACCTATACATACATATTTATATGATAAACGCTTATGTTATAAGCACTTAATTAAGCTATTTATCCAAATAGTCTTATTTCCTCTATTTGAAAAGAAGAGGAGAGTGTGATGTACCATTTCTCTAAGTTTAACTGCAAATGTCTTGGCATCATATCCACCTTCCTTCATTTTAACCATGAACTCTTCTAAAGTTTGTGGAATATCAGACCTTCCCTTTAGTTCATCATTGACAAGGGGTTCATCTAAAGTTTGGTATATCACTTCTGGGACCTATGAAAAGCCCATGTCATTTTCAGCCACCAATAGAAATTCACAGTAAAATATTTGGAAAAGTTAAAAATGGAAATAATTTTCAGCCAAAAAGTAGAGTCAAGAGATTACAGTTGATTCAGGTAGTCTACCCAATATCCTTGGCCCTAATTTCTTTCCTAGACAACCTGCAAATATAATTTGAAGTTAGTTAAAATGTCATATATATATATACCAATACGAGTTTGATAGGGATATATACTTTTAGTGTAAATTCGATATCCAATGAAAACTTATTATATTGTCATATAAATTATTTGTAGCCACGTATTGGACGTTAGAGGAAAATTAGTAATGTCAAAGTTGTAATCAGTCTAAGAACATTTCCGACAGTAACTATTCAAGTTTTACAAAATACATAAAGTTTAGTTCTGACAAAAGTGATAATATAAAAGAATCTATTATAAGATATTTGTATTCTTGTTTGTTTGATGTGTCTTTTATTACAGATTCATAGTTTTCACTTGGATCTTGCATTGGTTGGGGTGAGGTATAAAAGAATAGTAATACTGCATTTTCTGATCAAATAAGCAAACTTAGTATCAACTAAGATTTAAAAAACAACCAATGCACCTTTCCATTTGTTGTCACAAGTTCCCTTAATTTATAGAATACCGACAACATTTTATGGATTTTTTCGAGGAGATGGAATGCAGCCAAAATAGGCATTTAAATTATTGAAGTTCACACCCTGCAAAAAATAACATGCTTTGATAGACCGATGCTAAATGTGGTCCCTATATATCATATTTAAAAGTCACTCAAAATTTTAACAATTACGGATGACAAAAGGATAATAAGTTAATGGTTTTCTTAGTCATTGTGGTAGAGATAATGACTCGATAGTTTGATTAAAAAAAAAAGGAAAATGAATGTATCTCTTAAAACTCAACGTGTTCTGATACTAATCAAGTCACCGTTTCAGCCGTACAGACGAAAGAAATCATTAACTTATACTTCTAAAGAATATTGTTAATTATCATTAAAATTTCAAATAATTTTAAAATATTGATTCACAGTGAATTATATGTCAAAATCTCCACTATAGAATTTGTCTACTTTGATATGTGAAAAACTTAAGCTTATCCACCATCACCTCACATCTTGTTGCACTTTTTCTGGTGCACACCTCCATGTGATTGACTCCAGGGGCACGAACCCACTCATATGTGAAGGTGTGCACCTGCAAGCTCTTAGCTCTGAACTATAAAAACTGCACTTACCATCTTATTTCATTTGATTTTTGTCCACCCTGTTTAATTTTGCATCTTAACCAAAGATTCTACCACTTCTAATTTTTGTAGGTGTGGAAGTAATTTTCAAATGTGATTCTTTCTACATAATTAGCAGTAAACGTTTTCTTCAAACAAAAAAAAATAATAGGAAACGTGTATTATGGGTTTTAGTGTTGTATTTGGTTATTTGTGGGTGTTCCTTATGTGTATCTTGATGTAGTGCACTGGTGAATTTTTTTATTTATTGAAATGCATTATCTTTGCCAATGCAAAAAAAAAAAGAAAAGAAATATATACAGCTCTACTTATGTATGTCTCATCGTTTTCTGGCCAGTTCACTTTTTTTTAATGCTATCAAATCACTTTTGTGTTTTACTTATTTATTTATTTATTTAATTTGTCTTTTTTTCTTTGTTCACGGTTATTTGTATTGAGCACTGACCAATTGAATGTAAACTTTCAAATCAATTTTACTATTTTCATGACTTTATTTATTTATTGTAATTATTATTTAAAATTCTCCTAAATGTAAAAATGTAGAAAAATGAGTTTTTTGAAATATTTGATATCTACAAATATCTAATATCTATGAATAATTCAAAATCCACTAATTAAATACTCATCTAACAAATATTCATACGGGAAATAGAATACATATTTAATAGAATACGTAGTAAATGATTACTATTTGTAACCATGAATATTCTTTGTAATTCCTACCTTAATACGTCACTTGTATATATGGGAAATAGAACCCTTACTATGAAAGTATGGCACAATCACTATAGTTATTTAATTATAACTTAAATTTTAAGAATCAAATTTATCAAGTTTAAAATATGAATCATATGATATTCATCCAACGACTCTGACTTTGTAATTTATATATATGAATGCATGATATTAAAATCTGAGGCAAGAGAAGGAGTAGTACCTATGGTAGAGCACTTGTTTTCTCCATCAATGCCATCCACAGCTGTTAAAACAAACACAAACCTTAGAAGAAAAGTGAAGAACAAGAGTGAATAGAATAGCATCCTATAAGAAACTCTCCTTGATGCAACTTTCACTTTTATAAACTCTTTAAGTCCTTTCCCTTGAAGCACAGTTACATGTCTCAAACTTGGTGATATATGAAGCTGCATTTTTTGTGTTCAAAACACACCCAAAAAAAAAAAAAGAAGAAAAAAGAATGAGGTAGAGCAAAACAACAATAAAAACCAAATGAAAAAAAAATGTGTTCCTCCTCTTCCTTGAAGGTTTTTGATATGTTATTTCAAGGTTGCTATCTTTCACCTAACCTTGCTTAGCATTTGGGTCATGCATGTCAAAATGGTGTTTGAGTTTTTTTTTTAATATATTTATTTATTTATATTTTTTTTGAGGTGAATTTGAGGGTTGTTAAATAGAAAGAGACATTGGACTAAGAAAGAGAGGATGTTGTTTGGTTCAAGTTTTGTTTATTAATTGGCTTGATTTTGAAGTAGGGAAGTTGAGAAAGAAAACAATAGAATAGAAGAAGAGGAAAATAAAATTATATATTGTAATAAGTTTGGGTTTGTTTGGTGTATCTATGCTTGGCTTTGCCTCAACATTAAGCTTTTTAGTATATAGAGTTTGAAATGTGACATAAAATTAACTTCTATTTGGAAAATGACACTCTTTCTCTATGTGGGTGGGGTTGGGTTGAGGACGTGGTACTTGGAGTGAAAATTCAGGAAACTTTCCTTATTTATTTTTCTATCTTCTTGGTAATATATGCAAATATAAGTTTGTTCAAGCCCTTGGACAAAAAGACATCATAAAGGGTTAATTAGAAATTAGGAAAAGTTTGTTTGACTAGATTCAATATTATTGATGATTTGTCTCTATTAATAAATTATGTTAGGTGGAATATCAAGTTTATTGTCACCAATTATGTCTAGGGGATACAGAACAAAAATGTTACAACCATATCCCTAAGAATTAGCCTCCACTAAATTCCTTGAAGAATTTTATAAAGCATAAATATAATGCAATATAGTGTTAAATTTCATTACAAACCTTTTTTTGCTTTGCACCCATCCTAAATGCAATATTGTCATGATATGAGGATTGATTTTTTATTTTTATGTGAACAAGTGCACATTAGCTGTTAACCTGCATTACAATAAAATAAAAATGGAAATTTATCTTTGATTATATACTAATTTTTTTACAATATTTTGGCTTTAATACTAGGAAAAAAATGTATTAGGAATGTAAATATTATTTCTTACATTATAAAAAAAAACTTCATGTAATTTGACCCTTCTAAAATTACTTCTTATAACAAAAATTTGAAAAAATAATTAACTTCACCTATTCATATGAAAATAATAGGTAAACGGAAGAAGATAGATGGTCTAAGATTGGCACCTGTTCTATGAAGATATCAACACTTTCTTAGAAGTGAAACATAGGAAATAGTTGTTGCTGTTTCTATGGTCAACAAGAGGAACAAGACTTTGAGTACACAAAAGTCCAATTCAAGAAACTAAATTGAGGTGTACATGTTGCAATTCATATGTTGTTGTCAAATCATTTTACTTACTATAGTTTATAAAGATATAATTACACAAAGAGTAATTTAAAAGAAGAAAAAATAGTTTGAGATTTCCTCACCTTGGCAAATTTTGTGGACTCAATTAGCCATACATGGCATAATTTAATTTTGAGGGGAAAATGATTTTTATTTCATAGCTAGGTAGTTTGCTTAATCTAATTTCAAAATTATGGCATGTTTGGCTCAAGGGATATCATAGCGTTGCTACCATATTTTAGGTTCCAATGTATCTTAGTGTTTGGCTCCGAAGATACTAATTTATTGCATCTCAAAGCCACTAGCTAACAAAAAATGGAATGAATATATAAATATTTTTATTTATTATATAGTTGAAATTTTCTTTTTGTTGGAACATGGAAATTTTCACCATAGCATATACTATAATGAAATTTCATTTGTCTTTACCACAAGTGTAGTTGAATATGAACTTTAATAAGTCTAACACCTTTATCGTTGCACTTGTGTAATCGCTATAGAAAATCTGAGTTTGCAACGAAACATGTTTATATATTTTTTGTGAACCAAGTGGAGTGAAAGAATAGAATAAACTAGGTTTCAGTAATTGATTTATTTATTTTTTTTATTAAAGTTTTTTTGTGATTTATTACAAATTACTATTTTCTTAGTTTCAATTAGACTTAACTTGTGTCAATTTTTTTTAAAACTTTATTGTTTTCTTGAAGTTTCCATTTTGCGATATAAGAGTTTGATTTTGTAATCTTTTTAGATGAGATTCAGATCCTTTTGAATTTGTAATAAAAAGGTCATTAGTGTCACTTTAACTAATGATAATTTATTTCTCTCCAACTTTTCTCAAGTGTGTTTTTGTTGGTTATCATGGGTCCAAAAGGATTATCAATCTTATTCTCCTACATTACAACGGTACCTCATATCGACTGATGTTACTATATCAAGTATATTCTATATTTTACAACCCATGTTGCTCTTGAATCCCTTTAGGAAATTCATCCTAAACCTCTTCAGGTAGTTATTCTTGTTCCACCAGCTAGAGTTCATCTTGAGCCAAATGGGTTTGTCCCACCAAATACTTTTATTGTTGATCCACCAACTTCTCGACCACTACAAATATATCATCTTCGTCACCCACCCTCTTTTGTGCATGTCCCTACACCAATTCTTGGTCTTGCAGACTATCCTTTTGACACTAGAGGATTTGGCCCTACAACCTGAGTCTAATCTTTCCATTGCTCTTCATCAAGATAAACATAAAACACGTAATTCATCTCTTTATTATATTGATTTGTGTTATCATTTTATTTCCCCTTTGCATTATACTTACTTGTCTTTTGTGTCTATTCCTAAATATCTTGATAAAACATTATTTCATCGTGAGTGAATGCACGAAATGATTGGCCACATGTATGCGCTATAAAACAGTGGTACTTGAGAATTGGTTCATCTTCCTCTTAGGAACTCCTTAGTCAATTGTTGGTGGCTTTATACAGTGAAAGTTGGTTCTGATGGTAGATTGGTCGATTAAGGCTCGCTTGGTGGCCAAGGGATATACTTGAATATTTGGTTTGGACTACAATTATGTTTTATCTCTTGTAGCCAAAATTACATTTGTTAGACTCCTTCTATCCGTTGCAATCATTTGACATTAGCATCTCCATCAACTTGATATTAAAAATGTCTTTTTGCAGGGTGATCTTGAATATGAGGTGTATAGGGAGAAACATCTTGGGTTTGTTGCTCAAGGGTACTTATCTATTATGGTTTGTTGGCTTCACATGTCCCTTTATGATCTTAACCAATCTCCTAGAGCTTGAGGTTTGGCAAATTTGACAAATTAGTACAACAATGTGGTATCATTTGTAGAGAAATCGATCGCTATTTTTTTTATCATAACTCAACTCAATGTTGTATAAATCTATTTGTTTATGTAGACAATATGCTCATAACTAGTAGTGATCATCAAAGAATACTTCAGTTGAAACATAACTTTTTAATTAATTTCAAACTAAAGTTTTTGTTAAATTATGTGACTTTTTTGGTATTGAGGTAGCCTAATCCAAATATGGTATTTTTATTTCACAAAGAAATATATTATGGATGTTCTTAAAGAAACATGTATATTAAATATTATTTGTCCTATAATGAGTGAACCATTTGATTATTGCACACATATTAAAAAAAGTGTATATAAATGAAAGAGAAAGAATACCACTTTTATCAAATTATTCTAGTATTGGTCCATTATCAATATCATAAATATATAATTAAATATATTGCATTGAAAATGATGTAAGTATTATTAATCAAAGAGTGCAATAGAAAAATAGTGCATTGAAATTTGAAATGGTAATTTATTTTGGGACAATTTTTTTTTTTTGAAAATGGGTTACTCAATATGGGACAAAGGGACTACCAAGCCAATTTACACTCTTATAGGAGATTGGTTGAAAAATTGAACCATCTCACTTTGTCTAGACAGTTTCTTCGCAGTCAATGTGGTAAGCCAGTTCTTACATTATTCTTGCCAAAAGTACATGGATGCTATAATTCAGATTATGAAATACATCAAAGATGCTCTCAGAAAAAGTCTAATTTATGAAGATATATGACATACTCAAATAGTTGGTTGCTCATATGTTGATTTGACAGACTCACTCATTGATAGGAGATCCACTTATGAGTGTTGTATACTTTTTGGAGGAAACTTGATATCTTGGAAGAGTAAGAAACAAAACATAGTTGCAAGATCCAACATTGAGGCAAAATACAAGGCAATGACATTAATAACATGTGAGCTCGTATGGTTGAAACAATTACACAAAAAACTTCCATATGAATAGGCAAGACCAGTGATACTAATATGTGATAATCAAGTTGCATTGTATATTGCCTCAAATTCAATTTTCCATGAAATGATCAATCATATTGAGATAAATTGTCATTTCGTTAGAGAAAAGATCAATTCAGGCAACGTTGATACATGTTTTTCAATTATAATGATCAATTGACATATTCTTTTAGAAAATTGTTTCGAAGCCCTAGTATTAGTTATATATGTATCAAATTTAATGCAATTGATTTATATACTCCAACTTGAGAGAAAGTGTTGATATTTAACATAAATAACATACATAATTTGGTTATGTAGGAATAACATATCTCTAGAATATCCCATTGTAATTAATGTAGTCTATTGTATACTGATTTGTTTCAACATATATAATAAAACTTTTGTGATGTATTTGATACACAAATTTACGCATATATCTCTTATTCTCTTATTTTCTTTTTCTCAATGATCATCATATACAATTTCTCAATGACAATTGATCTGAGAGTTACATGGATATGATATAGAATCATTATGCTAAAGAATCGTCGCAAAGATATATGACCTAAAGCTAGAATTGGCATGTATAAATGTTTTGACACATTAATTATATATAGTCAAATTATTTTTTAGTAATTAAAACAAATAAAATAATGACTAACTATAAATGAAAATACTATCCATATAGCACTCAACTTTTCTATATAAAGAGTACATGCTAAAAAAAAATATTGATTATAGTTCTGTATTTAGTTCAAATATTTTCTCTGTCAAAAAAAGTTCAAATACTATGTGCGAGTAATTATTTAACTTAACGCTTTTCTGAATCCCCTCAGTGTTTATACATGTAAATATATTGATAGTTGTTATATTCTACTAATAATGTTATAGAAAAAGACACAATTGTGGCAGATACGTTACAAAAGTTCCATAAATAGATTCAAGTGACCTTTCAATACAGCTAAGATGATGTGAATCCTTAATCCTTTATGTTGTAAAAAAAAATAATCTATAGTTTTTAAATAATTTGTTTTTACTAATCTATAGTTTTATAAGATTAAACTATAAATGTCTATTCCGTTTCAAAATATAAATAAAATTTGGGTAAAGTAAGTGGATGTATTTAGTCAAAAAATTCTACTAAATATATTAATTTTATTTGATTAATTTTGTTGATATTTTAGAACAAATGGAGATTTTTTACACAGCAATAACATGATGTTTATTTATTTACTTATTTATTGATGAAAAAGGTTTATTTATATAATGTGAAACAAAGGCCGAAAAATGAACTTATAGTATATAGCTTATAATCTATAAGTTCTACTTGATAACAACCATTTATGAGTTTATAGTATTTTTTTTATAAGTTAATTCAAGTAATTTATAAGCTTATAGTTTATATTTTTACTTTCAATTCTACTT
>JBBPBS010001143.1:6976203-7058800 GCA_037974835.1 Cicer judaicum | reverse complement strand
ATTGTCCTCTATTATAAGCACCTTTTAGTAAAAAAAAATAGTCCCTAAATATAAACACCCTTTTATTAAAAATAATTGGTAGACTAATTAATGTGTTTATTTTTCTAAAATATCGTTTGTATTTGCATGGGTTAAACTTGACTTTTCATATTGCAAGATAAATTAATTTATAGTATTAAGAAAAGGTATTTTGGAAAAAATAACAATAAATACACCTAGTAAATTAAAACTTACATTTAGAAACTAATTTATTTCCTTAAAGGGGTGTTTGTAATTAGGGAAAGATGTATTATTATTTTTTCACACTTATTAAAGATGATAGCTATTAGTATGTTTAATTTATGTTTTATTTCAAATAAAAGTATAAATATAATTAATAACTTAAATCGTCTTCCACAACATTCAAGAATTAATGCATGGATATTTTTTGAACAATGTCATTATATATCCATATTAACTTTAAGGTCAGCTAATAGATGTACCTTTTTACTTATAATTAAATTTACGGAAAATATTATCTAAATCATGTTAAGTCTTTCAACAACCTTACACTAACCCTAATTCAAATCCCTTAAAAAAAGAAAAAGTTCCGCTCATTCCTTTCTATGCTTCAAAAAGTAATGTCTTGAATGCATGTGAATTAATCAAAGCAGCGAGCATTAAAAGTTACATTAATGTTGGGTTGGGATATGGTCTTATGAGAATTATATTGCATGAATAAAGTATCTTTAATTCTTCATGTCTAAACAAATCTTATGATAATGAATTAGTTTTTTTTTTTCTTTTTCTTCTGATTGAGTCAATTAATTTGTTCATAAGGTCTTACATTAGTAGTTAGATATAATGAAGTTTAATGGACGGATTAGATAATTTACCCAATATTGGAAGTGTATATATTTCTGTCTCATTACAAAGTTGATTGCTATGTTTGCCTTAATTTTATATTGATAATTATAAAACTAACATTAATATAAACAGAACATAAGTCTCTCTTTCTCTCTATTATTGGGATTATATTTGGGCTTAATTTTTTATAGTTGCGTTAATCAAACAAAACATTTAAGACAAATACGGTACACTATATTTATTCTGTGTTTATTATTCACTGTATCTTTTGTTTGTTGCCAAAAAACATTTTTCTACTAAAAATAATTAATTTTACATAATCATAGATGAATATTTTTGTAACATAGATATGAGTTTATCTCATTAACTATTTATAATATTTTATTGACTAATAAAATGCAATTTATGAAATATTTATTTAACGTAATTATAAAACAACTAAAGTATATAGATATATGTCATTAAATATATATAGTTATCAATCACTTAATACTTCATTTTAGTTATACTAACAATTGTTTGTGAAAGAATGGTGGAAGAGTTTCATCTATGCTTATTTAATGTAGAGTTTTTCAGTTTGAATTCCTTGAAATTCTCGTCTTTTTAAATATACAATTGAGATATCGTTACATAACGTATAATCTTTATTTAAATTCCTTTTCACTCTATTTACCTAAAAAAGTAATCAATATACTATGTAGCTGTCATAAAGAATCTAAATTAGACGGTTGGTTTTTGTACCCGAATTAACTATATACATTCTCATTTAATTTTTTTTATTGAAATACCTAAAATATTCTTAATAATACTGGAAATTTTAAGAGAAACAAAATTTTCAGTAGTTATAAATGAATATCGAAAATTTCATTTTTGAAATTTCTGAAAATATTTATTGGAAATTTGAAAAATTTGATATTCATTTTCAATACCGGAAATTTCAAATTTTCGGATGATATTCTCGGAAATTTCAAAGGTGAAATTTTTGGTATTCATTTATAACTACCGGAAATTTCATTCTTCTTTGAAATTTCCGGTACAATGTTTATTTTTTAATTTTTTTGTTTTATATAATTTTTTTTATTGAATTTTGTTAGTGAGGACCAGAGGAGCAAAAATTGACGTGGATCATTCTCGAGTTCGATCTCCTACACAATCAAATAGGAGAGCTGCAGTTGAAAAAAGAAGAAAGAGAAACGAAGAAATGCAGGTGCATGAGTATCAACAAAATCTTGTGTTTGATGAAGAACAGGATGAGCAGCCCTAGCAAGATCATGTGTTTGATGATGAACATGATCAGCAACAGCAGTTTGATGATGAACATGGTCAACAGCACCTGCTTGAAGAACCCATGTTTCCTGGTGGTCCTTATGATGTTTTTGTCCTTAAGGATTATGAGCACCATATTGAAATAAATGTGTGGAATGGACAGGTTAGTAAATAATTTATTTTATTATATATTATAATATATTTGTAGTATATGTTATTTTATTACACATTATAATATATTTGTAGTATAAGTAATTGTGTGTTATTTTTAATTAAACAGGATAGACATGCCTTGAAAGTAGGGGTGGGAATAGGTCAAGCCAGGTCAGACTTTGAAAGGTCTGAGCCTGGCCTACGATGAATTTTTTAGGCTTAAGTCTGGCCTATGACCTATCATAGACTTTTTATTTTGTTTGAGTCTGGCCTACGGCCTATCATGGTCTGGCCTGTAAGCCTATTTAAAAGCCTTATTCACATTAAAATATTTAAATGTTATATTTTACTTTTTATAAGCCTAAGTCTAACCTATTTACATAAATAGACTTTAAAAACAGTCTGAGCATAGCTTTTTATCAAACAGGCCAGACTATAAATAGGTCAGGCCATAGGCCCCTACGGACGGCCTAGCTTATTCCCATCCCTACTTGAAAGTTGTTTCAAATGGAAAAAAGCAAGACAAATTCATTGATATCATATATCAATTACCTGCTCAAATAGATCATTAGATTACTATATCTGGATTACGTCATCTGAGAAGATGTAGTTTGTATATGATATATGTTTTTACTGAGAGATGACATGTAGAGACTAGCTCATTTCTCCTGCCATTTGATGAAATGACTATTACTCTTGACAACGTCAGGGGTCTTTTGAGCATCCCATGTTCTGGAGATTTTTTCACACCTCCCGTAAATGTCAATGAAGATTTGACAATTGTTGCTGCTATTGAGTTGTTGGGAGTTGCATATGATGAAGTTGTCACTGAAACTAGGACCAATAGAGGTGTCTCGTATAGTTTTGAGTGGTTGAAAGATGTATTTTTCAAGCAATTTCATGAAAGACGATATGATTGTGCAACGAGGACATACCTACTTCATTTGGTAGGGTGTACCATTCTAGCTGATAAAAGTTTTATCCTTGTATTTGCAAAATATCTATTTTCAAGACTTTGATACTTGTGGTAAATGGGCATGAGGACCAGCTGCACTTGTTGTATTATTTGACTATCTTAGAGATAAAACATTGTCTGCAATCAAACAGATTGGAGGATATTTATCTTTATTTCAGGTACTATTATATTTATTATACTTATTATTATTATTATTTTTTTAATTATTTCATTACCTTAATAATTTTAGGCTAAATTAATTTGTGGTTCCTTAACTTAATTTCAGGTAACGTTTAGTTCTTTATTTTTTTTTCCCGAGTTGGTCCTTTATTTTAATTTTAAGTGACAATTTGATATTGTGTTTTAAAATATCAACAATGTTGTTGTTTCTTTTTACAAAAAATCATCAAATTTTTCAAACAAAATCCATAAAATTCATTATCGTCTTCAATAAAATACAAATTTAATCAAATTCATAACTTAAATCTTGAAATAAACTCATATTTTCATTCTTTATTTGATGTTGTTGGAGATGAAAATATGAGTGTATTTGAATATTTGAGTTATGGATTTGATAATATTTGCATTATATTGAAGATGATTATTAATTTTATGGGTTTTGGCTGAAAATTTTGATGATTTTTTTTTTTTGAATTTTTGTATAAAAAAGAATAACATTGTTGAAATTTTAAAACATAAAATATCAAATTGTCACTTAAAATTAAAATAAAGGATCAACTAAAAAAAAGGTAAAAGACTTAAACGTCACCTGAAATTAAGTTAAGGGACCACAGATGTAATTTAGCCGTAATTTTATTATATTTTAATTATTTACAAACTTAGATTTATAAGCATTTTCCTGATATTTGTAAACGGGATATGGATGAGCCTATATCCTCGATGACACAAATGTTTCGTTGGACTGCAAAACAAGCATATGAGAACGTTGCATACTACAGGGGAAAGTTGGATGTTTTGAGGGATAATGATATTATTTGAACGTCGAATTACGATGAGAACTCTATGACACGATTTCAGTCTGTGTCATTTTTTACAAGATATATTCGTTGGTGTTCCATGATGGTTCCGTATTTACTAGAGAGGTGCATATGATAGTTTGGATATACTCAACACATCTCTCCTACACTACCGATGCTTGTTGTATGGGATGTTGACGTTGAATGAGTATGTACCAGAACTCTATATGATCACTTCGAGCTAAATTGCATCTAGCTGCATATCCACATGAGTGTGTTGAGGGATACATTCAGTGGCATTATAGGATATCTCATCCTCAGATGATACCTTATGTTGTTGCATATGTTGGTCCTAGTTATGATGTTGATGTTGGTTATGGTCTTGATGCTGGTCATAATCATGATGCTGGTCCTAGTCATGATGTTGGTCCCGATACTAGGTGTACACAGTGTCACGAAATTGGTGGTCTTATACAGCAGAGTTTAGATTTACATATGGGTGGTCCTAAAGATCAAATGTGTGTCTTATTAGAGAGAGCTTTACATATTTCTAGATGAGGAGATTATCAGTAGTATTATAGTTGTATTATTCAGACTTATTTTTCGTGTCTTATTATAGTTGTATTATTCATACTTATTTTATTATTCGTGACTTATTTATTATTCAGACTTATTATTCGTGTCTTATTATAGTTGTATTATTCAGACTTATTTTATTATTCGTGACTTATTTATTTTATTATTTAGACTTATTTAATATTTATTTAAGGTGTCAATCATCTAAATTCCAAACAACATTTAAAGTGTCAATCATATCATTTAAAGCAACATATAAATCAAAAGTGTCAATCATCTGCCAAAGACATATAATCTGAATTATTTTCTAAATCTAATGAAACCCAATGTTGTAGACTCATCACTACGATGCTTCTTCCAATGTCATGCAAGTGGAGGTAACGGACATACAGATTTTAATTTAACTTGAACCCAATGACTTTCATTAACAAAACCAATGCTGATAACACGATCACGTGACAAATTTCCATTATGTGCACTCCTCAATGGGGAAAAAGTAAAAAAAAAAAAAAAAAAAAAGCTTTTGCTAATGTAACAAGAACGAGATTACATTTTGTTGCTATCACGTAACCCATATCAGAAATGGTTATCCACTTCTCCAATGTCCAACAAAAGTTGTCTTGACGTTCAAAATCCATATAAGCAAATGCAATATTAAATGTCAACCCAGTTGAAGTTACACCAACCATTTCAAACAATGGTAACCTATACTTGTTAGTTTTGTAGGTGCTATCTATGATCAATACAAGAGGGAACATGTTCAACAAAGTTATGGAATCTGGGTGCGTCCAAAACATATCCCTCACAATGTTGGAGTCCTCGTGAATCCTACTCCAACAAGTATATTTCTTAGCTTCAAGTAACTTCAACAAATGTTGCATATCAGTTCTAGGTCATTTCAAATTCTTCCTGTATGTACTTCGTCGCTTGTAAATTTGATAGATATTAGTCACATTCTTTGTATCTTGATCTCTCGAAGATGACAAGATGTGTCTCAGTGCAACGTGATATTTTGTCAACTCGTCAACATGTTTCTTATCTTCTTCTTTTAAGCGTCCCATAAATGTATTATTCTCTAAAGTAGCTACTAACTAATTGTTGTGAAGTCAACAAATTAAACTACTAATCCATCCTTCAGCATTTTTCAATGGTCTCGATCTAAGTTTAAAGGGACATCCACACCTTTTAGTTGAAGTATCTGTGTTATTTTTATTTGACTTATATTGTCCACCTCTATCACAACCAATAATTAATTTGACTTCCTTCCTCTCTTTCCGGTCTCTGCGTCTAATCGAGTAATGATAACTGCTACTCGATTACCGACCTCTCTTGCTCATGATATGACAACTTCTCGTGACTCAAAAATTTGATCAATTGTAAATGCTTCAGTTAAATCTATAAATACTGATTGTGTCTTTTCCATCCCTATTTAAAAAAAATTAACAAATAAATTAGAAAAATATTTTAAAAAAAAATAAATAAAATGAACCACCGAATTTTTGAAATTTCTAGATTAACTACTAGAAATTTCAAAAAGTGAAATTTCCGGTGAAGAAAATATAACTACTAGATTTTTCAAAATTTTGAAATTTCTGGTAGCTTTCGGAAATTTCAAATTTCCGGTATTATAAATGTAACTACTGGAAATTTCGTTAAGTAAATTTCCGATATTATAAATAATTACCGAAAATTTAGTTGCAAAAATTTACATACCGGAAATTTAGTTGAAGGGTGAGATTTTATAGTAATTTTTTTTTACCACTCACGTGAATGAATTTTTTAAGAATAAAATTGAGTTTTTAATAAATTAAAAGATATAAATTTAATTGAGAGTACAAAAACTAACTTTCTCTAAATTATATATGTACAAAGAAATATTCACAATTTGAGTAAAATGAAAAGGAAAGTGGGCGTTCGGCCCATAGGATGCCTTAAATGGCCCAAAAAGCTATTATATCGGCCCATAAATGGCTTTCAGCATCTCTCCATGGATCCAACAATGATTCTAGAAGTTTTACAAGGTATAAGCCTAAATTATTTTGAAAATCTAATCTATTACATGCTATATGCCTATTTTTATGATCTGACCTTAACATTTTTCAAATTCTGTTTAAATTTGCTATTTAACATGATATTTTAGAAAACTAAAAATTATATGATATACTATATTAATTTTAAATAAAAATAATAATAATATCTATAAGTATGTCAAAAATAAAGATAGGTCGATATGTTTAAGTTATGAAAATATTAACAAATTTACTATTTAACACAAAATACAAAATATAAATAATAATAATAGTAAAAAAATTATATAAACTAGTCTGATAAATTTAAAAACTTTTTCACTTGTAAGTAATTTGACTTTTTTAGTTAAATAAATTTTTAAAAAAGTCTCTACGTTTACATGAGATTAATTATTTTAAAACTCTAAACATTGATGTTAAGTTCTTATTTATTCAAAATAAAATAAAGTTGTCTTATTTATATTACTTGGACGCTTAAGTCAAAAGAATATATTATGTGGACACTTTGGTGCTGCTTATTGGACCACATGAAAGGAAATGTAGAAAGGGAACAAAGGTATCTTTTTGTTTGAGAATGACTCGGATGGGAAGATATACCAATTCTAGGGTCTTAAAAGATCTCTTGTCTAAATCTTTCACACCCAAAAACTCTTGTACATCCAAAAAGTTATTGAAAGTAAATTCATAGAAAACGTAAATCACACAACGGGGGTTGCTATTCGCAAATATTTATTGATGTAGATTTGTCGTGTAAAAAGATTTATATTATAAATATATGAAAATTAAATTTATGCATTAATGATTATGTTAGTTTCTGAAAATCAATAGCATTTTATTTGACTAATAGACGGATTTTCATTTTAAAAATTTTTGTTTGATTAAATTTTTAATGATATATTTTAGATATTTCATTTTCATCATTAATAATCAAGAAACTCATTGTATAAAAATGTCTAATATTGATAATTTATGCAAAATGTATTACATATGTGACTTACTTTTCTCCAACTTATGAATAAAATCAAAATATCTTTTAATTAAAATTAAAATTTAATTTATATGTATTTTTGATATAAATTTTTTTTATATTGTGAATTTATCACGACCGCTATATTATTAGAAATATTTAACTTTTTTTTCAAAATCAAACTTCTAGCTTTCATAGCACCAAAACAAGTATTGATGTTGCTTTAATTGGAGACCTCTCCCTTCCAGAGTGTTTCAATATTAATATGAACAATGTCAGAACATTTAGGATAATAGAATAAAATGTCATACAAAATCTATAAATATAATAAAATTAAAATGTTAGAAATATTTATACTTTTAAAGTTGCATCTGCATCGTTGATGACGTCGAAACCAATGGCCGCATTTGTATTGAAATGAAATTGATTTGTTGATCTAAATTAAGTGAAGACTACAATGAGATGAAAAATTAAAACACTGAGACCGCAATCAAAAGAACGTCGCATTTGGAAAAAAGAATCACAAACAAAAAGAAAAAAAATAGATATATGCAGTACCATTGCTTAGCTAACTGTTGGCTAACGTTGGAAAATTGGAACGGTTCCGTATTATTGTGAACTGAACCATGGATATGGAATTTACAAGTTACAACAGCTGACGGTAGTTATTTCTCTTCAATTACCTTTTACTATGTGCCAATTTGAATCTGACAGCAAGCTAATTGTTGAGGCAATTAACAATTCAAAGAGTATCCATAGTGGATTGGGCATTTTTATTTGTATCATTTTCAATCTAATATTTTTTATTATTTATTTATAATATTGACAATGTATCAATATTTAATAAAAAAAAATTTAATAAATAATATTTTTCTCTCATTTATATATTTTTTTAATATATATAAAATGATCAACTAACTAAATTATATTAAGACAGAGGGAGTATCAATTATACTCGCCGCAAAAAGCTGAAAACTCCTACGGAATAAAATAAAAATATTTGGTTACAACTTACACACATTCTAGAAATAAAAAAATAAAAATTAATATGTATTTGACATCAAGACTTTGATGCCCAAGAATCATTTTTCTTTTTTTTTTTTTATGTTATCTTTGTCGTATTTTGAATCCACCTTAAATATTATAGCAGTTAAATTGAGCTTGATTGTTCTAAAATAACATATAAGAAGTTCAAGACTTTTCTTTCATAACATTTTACTTTGAAACGGTATTGTCTCTCATCACGTAAAAATGTTCTCATTTTTACTCAAAGTGATAACCTCACTAGTGTCAATTTGATAAAAACTAGATAATATCTATGGAATTTTGAAAATAGCATGTTTTGTTGAGTACTCTTCAATGACCAACTAAATAAAATCTGGACGAAGCCACTGACACATTTTCACTTAATAAATTACAAGACTTTTATTATTTGAATACATATTTTTTTGTGTTTCCTATAAACTACAATATATCTATTCAACCCAACCCAATGATAATAATGATAGGGAAATCAATTTAATTAATTAATAGAATAAAAAGAAAAGATACAAAGTGATGATTCTATTATTTACACATTGAAAACTAATTATTGATATACATATCTGTCTGTCATTTACAATGTCAAACAGAAAAAGAAACCCAAATAAGTATCCACAATTTTTGCATAGTAGTCAAGCCACTACTCCTTAAAGCTTCTCTACCTCTCCAACCATTATATAAACAGTGTTAATTAAGCCTCCAGTGCCAAATCAAAGAATATTTCCATGCCTGAATCAGAAAAAACAGAGAAAAAAGTCAAACACAAACACAAAAGTAACAACAATATTGAACAGTCAATATATCAAGCATTTCCACAAATATGATCTGACTGTGCAAAAAGAAATATGACTAGTGTAAACTCAGTGTACTTGCCCTTTCCATGGCTTTTTTTAGAATATGAATCTAAACAATCCAACAAGTTGAATCACATTATATCATCTTGATCATCACGTATATATACAATTATGTTTGGATAAATAGTTTAATTAAGTGCTTACAGCATACAAGGAATGCTATATATATACTCTTTCTATGACAAAAATTAAGGCCAAATCAAACTATTTTCATAAAAGTTATGATTTGTTCACATGAGTTATCTTAGAGAGCATATGAAAATAAGCTGAAAAGTGAAAACTAAGAGATATCATAAGTTGTTTTTATAAACCCTCTCAAATAATCCCATGCTTAAACCAGTAAAATAAAACGGTGCCGTTAAGTATCAAATAGTTTTCTATTAGTATGAAATTTTGCTCACTTGATCTACATCATGAGAACTGTCAACTCTATATGACGTCAACCAATCCCAGCTTGTGGCAATTTATAAATCAGAAGTGGATAGATTACCTTCAATCAAATTCATCTTCATTTTCCTCAAAATGTTGCTCATTTTCAGGCCTTATGTGGCTATTTACATGCATGAGCTGAGCCCCCATGTTTAAGTGCTCTCTTCTATTATTTACAATCTCATGCTGAGTATTTGGTTTAAGGTTGTCATTGTTATTTACAGAGCTAATAGTTTTGGATGGCATCACATGATTATACCACTCAGTTCCTTCAATTTGACTTTTATGTTCAGTTACTTCCCGGCCAGAATTAATTATGTATTCCGGCGATCCCGAAATACTCCTAGGTGAAATCCTGCCACTTCCAGACAGCTGAGAACCGCGATGCAACACTTGTTCATTTATCTTGCTATTCATAGCAGGAGCCCTGTAAAACCGCCATAATTTTTAGTTATATAAATATGCAAGATATATCAATGCTCACACGAGCATGCATATATGTGTGTGAGCTCTATGATGGACCACTTTACCGGTACTTAATATTTGTTCATGATGAGAAATACATGGATTTGGTTATTTGCTATTAAGATATGTTATATCTTGTATACAATTCTGTTTTTTTTAGCCAAGATTTAGCCTATGATTAAGGGATTCTTTCTACAGTTTTGACTTTAAATAATATCAAGCTGAGAGCTAATATCTCAAGTCATTTAGTATCAAAACTCTGATCTCAAGTTGGTATCAGAGCCTATTTAAGATCCATTTGGCCACCTGTTATCAGTTATCACTGCTTATCGCCTTCACATTATACCTTTGTCTTTGCTATTTCTTCCATCACTATTCCTAAGTCTCCACAAGAAGCTCTTTCTCATTTAGGTCGGTGACAAGCTATGATTGATGAGGTGGCAGACTTAGAATCTAATCAAACAGACTCTTGTACCTCCTCATACGGGAAAATCTATTGTTGGATTTGTTGGGTTTACACTATCAAGGTTGGTCCAGACGGAAGTATTGAGCGTCTGAAAGCTCGCTTGGTAGCTCTCTATTCGTCTTTTTCTTTCTATGGCTGCCATGCAACATTGACCATTGTATCAATTAGACATAAAGAATGCATTTCTTCATGGAGACCTAGAAGAAGAAGTATATTTGGAGCAACCACCTGGTTTCGTTGCTCAGGGAGAATGTCGTGGGTATGTCTCCCGACTTCACAAAGCCTTGTATGGTCTCAAACAATCCCCTCGTGCATGGTTTGGGTGATTTAGTAAGGCATGATTCGGAGTGAAGCTGACCTCTTTGTGTTTTATAATGTTCCTCTCACAAATGTATTTATTTGGTTATCTATGTTGATGATATAGTCATTACAGATGATCATGATGGAATTGCGAGACTTAAACAACATCTAGTCCATCATTTTTAGGTCAAAGATTTAGGAAAGTTATGATATTTTCTTGGCATTGAGGTAGCTCATTCTAAAGCAGGAATGGTGATTTCCCAAAAAAAATATGCTTAGGATAGCTTGGAAGAAACTGATACGTTGGATTGCAAGCCAATTGACACTCATATGGATCCAAATGTCACACTCCTACCGGATCAAGGGGAGTCTTTTCCAGATTAAGGAAGGTTTAGGAGGTTAGTTGGGAAGCTTAATTATTCGACCTTGACGATGCCAGATATTTCATACGTTGTCAGTGTGTTGAGTTAATTCTTGAATTCCCCTTGTCATAGCCATTGGGATGCCTGGTTATAATCTTGAGGCACAATGAAGGCAGTCTTGTTTACAAGGAAATAAGTAATTCAGATATTGTTGCTTACACAGATGGTGATTGGGCTAAATGTCCCTATGATAGACCATCCACATCTGGGTATTGTGTTCTTATTGGTGGAAATGTCACCTCATGGAAAAGTAAAAAAGCAAAATATTGTTGCTCGATCCAGTGTGGAGGTTGAATATTGAGCTATGGCATTTACTACTCAGGAGCTCATATTGCTCAAACATCTTTTCCAAGAGTTGTGCTTCTGTAAAATAGGCATTATGAGTCTCATTTGTGATAATCAAGCAGTCTTACATATTGCCTCTAATTCAGTCTATCATGAGCAAACTAAACATATTGAGATCGGATGTCATTTTATTTGTGAGAAGATTGTGTCTGGCGAGATTTCTACTTCATTTGTTGGTTCTAATGATCAATTGGAGACATTTTCACTAAAGCTCTTCAAGGACCAAGAATGACTTACGTATGTGACAAGCTTGATGCCTACAATTTGTATGCTCCAGCTTGAGAGGGAGTGTTGAGAAATACATGGATTTGGTTATTTACTATTAAGATATGTTTTATCTTGTATACGATTTTGTTTTTATTTAACCCAGAATTAGCCTATGATTAAGGAATTCTTTGTATAGTTTTGACTATAAATAATATCAAGTTGAGAATTAATCTCTCAGAATTAATCTCTCAAGTCATTCAGTATCAAAACTTTGTTCTCAAGTGTTCAAAACCCCAACGACAATAGACATCGCCTTCAAAAAGTAGAAGCCCACGGTTCCTTGTACTCACAGCCGAGATGATGACTTCATCGGCCTCAATTTGACAAAAACAAGAGAAAATGGATGTGTGTGTGTTAAAACTTAACTCATATTTGTTTTTCCTTGTGTTTTAGTCAAACCGACACTGATCAGATCACCATCTCAATTGTAACTACGAGGACTATGAGCTATTACTTTCAAGGGGTGTCACCGATCGTCGTTGTTGAAGTTGTGGAATTTTAGAGAACAAAAGGAGAGAAAATAATAAGAACTTGAATATTATTGATAATAGTGTTATGCTAACTTGATTACAAAAGACTCAATACTAATCTCTATTTATAGAGATACATAAACTCAATCATAAATTGGAAACAAAGAATAATAATAATAATAATAATAATAATAATAATAATAATGAGACACATTCTAAGATATCTCTATGATTATAAATTGATCATAGAAAATAACTCAAGATACTCTAATATAATATCAAAGATATTATAAGATATTTTTCAATACTCCTTCTCAATCTAAAATTTACTGAACTTTAGCTTTTTACAAGAAAACAATGAATTGTTCCGCAAAATAATAAAAATGGATGGAAAGGCAACTCAAAGATGCAAGTAAAGTCGGAAAGAATTGTTGTAAATATAGTCTAGCCAAATAGTAGGAATGATCATCATCTTGAGAGAAATTCATGGCAAGCAATTGAACAAAGCAATGTTCTTTCTTCTAAAATCTCCATTTGGAAGCTTCAAATCAATAATACCGGAGTCTCAAAATATTTAAACTTGAAGTTATGTCTAACAACTATTTCAGGGAGAAAAGGCGAGACCGATACATCGATGAACATGCATCTAGATGCAAAGAGAAACATGCTGACGAGAAAGAGAAGCATCGGATGAAGCACACTGAATGCGTACAACTTGACTGAAACATGATGGAAATGTCGATGGACTGAGTGAATGACGATAGAAGAAATTTTGAAAATGTCGGAAGGATGTCACAATGGAGAATCTGAAAACGTGTCGCAAGGACGACCCACGACATTGGAACCGTCAAGAGAGAACAAGTGTGCATCAAGGAGAGAGAAAATGATGTTTATACTGTAGTGGGTGTAACAATGGCCTGAAACTAGAATATGAGGGCAGATTCATAACCAAGAGACCGAGGCGAGTTCAACAAGAAAGGTCGCATCTTAACCGGCTGTCGAACGCGTTGTCACGCACGGTGGGAGGTGGCGGCACGTGGACCAGACGAACGGAGGAAGAGACAATGCATGTGGGCACGTGTGACATCTTCTGGTGACGCGCTTTGGAGTGTAGGCCGATCTAGAAGAGGCGAAGCTGATGGAGTGGTCGTTCACCGGAAAAGCCGCCGGAAACAAGGGTGACAACGGTTGCAGTATCAGATCTGGACGGAAAATGTTGAAGTGAGTGCCGGAAAACAAATAACAGTCTTTTTCGGGAGGCTTGTTGAAAAGAGATGCAAAAGTGCTGGAAAAGTATGAAAACTCACCAAGAGATCACATCAAAAAAGAGAAAACTATTATGACAATCCCAAACTTTTGGGAACTCAAATATGGAGTAGAGACGGAATCGTTTAAGAAGGATCGACAGAGGCTCTGGTACCATGTTGAAGTAATTGAATTTTAGATGAAAGAAGAAGAGAAACTAATATGAGCGTGAATATTATTGATAATAGCTTTATGGTAACTTGATTCAAAGACTTAATATTAAGCTCAATTTATAGAGATACATAGACTCAATTTTAAATCAGTAACAAATCATAAGAAATATTATAATATATCTCTATATGATTATAAATTGATCTTAGGAGATAATTCAAGACACTCTAATATAATATAAAAAATATTATAAATTATTTTCCAATATTCTAACAAACCCTTCCACATATATTTCTATGTGGTCGCGGGGTTCATGAATATAAAATAGGAAAGTAGCTAAAGAACTTTCTTCATCAAATGACGCAACCAACCCTATCAATTTTGGAATTGTCCAATCTTCAAAGTTGAGCTATTTTTATTAGATAAAATATCAAGCACAATGCCCAATACCTAAATCTTTTGACCTTAATCTAATTACTTAATCAAATTGCCATCAGACCTTGTTTGTTGTGATTTTGGGGTCTGCACATAGTTGACAATTGGAACCAAGTCTTTTGGTCTAGCTTCACTCATGCAAGTTGGGATCCTTTCAATCTCAAATTCTCCTCCTGAAGCAGCTTCTTCATCCATTATGGTGGACTTTTTCATCATTGAATTAAAATATATCTGTTTGGCAACATAATTACGTATTTCAATCTCAAATTAAACGGCAAAACATTAGACACTAAAAGAACACTTTCAAATTTTAAATAGTATATACCTCCGGCTTTGCCCATGGGGAAACCTGAGCTTGGTGCATTTGCAGTTCAGCTTCTGAAATATACAAATGATGACCGTCCTCAAGACAGGAATTCACTTTTGTGACTCCATTTCTCATCTTAGGGTGAACAATGTTCTCCTCTACTTCCTCGGGATATATTTTATTGTTGTCGGAAATTCCATTTTCGCCATAGATGTCAACATTATCTTCTCGCTCTCTCCGATTATGACTATGACATATATTCCATTTATGCATGGCCTCAACTACTAATCTTGCATCGGCCTGTGGAACGAATTCATAAGCAGGGGACAATCCAGAAACAACAGCAGAATCTTGACCAGTTATCGTCCGAAGAGCATACTGTATCATCGATCCACTAGGTGAAAAGACCAATACGTGATGATTTTCTTTGGAATGGTTACCTTCACCATACATTGCTCCACTTCCTTTACAACTACGGAAACACGAAGCAATAGCTCCAGAAACGGAACTCTTCCTACCAGTTGCAGCTGCAGCAGCACCAGTTACAGTGTCTCTCCATCCATTAGTTCCACTCCTAATTCTGCTTACTACAGAAAGTGTTATTGGAGGGCCAGCTACATAGAGGCTTTGCTGTTTAGGCATATGTACGGATGACATGGGAGCTCGGCGAACAGCTTGATTAGGCATAGTGCTTAATCCGCTATTTTTTGTAGTAATACTATCATCATTAGACTGAATATTTACGTATCCTCCTTGAGGATTAATGGCAAATAGATGGCTTGTGCCCCTTGAGGAACTAATCATAATCCACTTGCTGTCGTCACTGAAACTGATATCTTGTATAACCTGAAAAAGTCCAATACAGATTTATAAAGAAAATGATTAATTTATATTAAAGCAAAGGACAGATGAGAATGAACATGCACTCACCGCATTTGTAAAACCGCGTTGCAGCCTGTATAAATGAACGTGAGAAGGACCAGCATCAGATGCTGAAGAATTCTCACGAGTAGGCATTATCTTAAAAACATTTATGTTATGACCCTGAACAGAAGCAGTCACTAATATGGTGCCACTAGGATCAAAGCATAACGCTGAAATGGGACTCTTGTGGGCCTGGAATTGGGCGATAACGTTTTTAGTGACAATATCTTTAACAATGACCTGAACGAGAACAATAACAATGTTATCCCCACATAAAATAATAGTGTGAAATGCAAAAGTACCAGTATTATGGGCCAAAAATTATATTAAAAAAAATTGATGATCCTTAACCTATGATAAATCAAATGCAAGTGTTAAATTGCGACAAACAACTGTGTCCAGAAAGATATTACCATGTTCAAAACAAGATTTGAACCAAAGTTTTAGTAACAATATAAATACAATATTATGCACGATCCCGATTCTTAAAGACTTACACCAGCCAAGCACCAAAGACAAGGACTACTTTATCATATGAACATGAGCCAAAATAATATTCAAGCGCGATATATACAATTCCATTTATAAATCAACAAAAAAAAACAGTATTTACCATTCCAACGTTGTCTGCATCTGCTGAATGGCCATTAATAGTTCCACTGCCCTTTGATCCAGAACTTACAGATTGTAGTGAACCATTGTTATCAGAGCAGTATCTAGAAAGTTTCTTATATCCCATATCGCCAAGGGTCACGATCCCAGAAGCAAGCTGCTTGCTTGACTCTTTGGCATAGTGTGCAATCAAGCTTCCATTTGAAGAAAAACCAGGGAAGCTTGCAGAAGGCATCAAATGTTGCGGGCTGACATGGCCAGAAGTGGAGACTGCAACCGGACTTCCACTATAAGCTAGCCATCTTGGACCAACTGCAAGTGGTCCATAGCCTATGCCACCAGAACCAGGACAACTCAGGACTATTGGATTGGTAAGTAAAGTATATTCCCTTTCTAATGTTGTAGCATTAAAACAGTGTATCTGCAAAACAACAACTCCGTTTAACATTTAGAAAAAAGGGGACACGCACTGACAGTGCAAACTAGTTTTGCACTAACGTCCAATAAGAATCCAGCATGTTGAGGCTATTTTTAAATTGTGGTTACCAAATTGACTTACATGGAAATATCATGAATTCTCATTGGATGCCAGCATATAACTATTTTACACCAACAGTGCATCTCTAGGAAAAATGATAATCAGCGAAGATATTAGACAGTATACCTGAGTGGATTGAGAAACAGCAACTATTCGAGAACTGCACCTTACAGAATAAACAACAGATCTAAACTTCATTACATGAACATATGAGTGAGATTTCATAGAATAAAACTGAACAGTAGTTGGCATATAGTTGCTACTCATTTGGTCATGGGAGTTTGAAGTGGTCCCATTGGAAGATCCGTTCAAACCGTCCTTAACATTGCATCCTCCTGCAAAGAACCCATCAACACAAACTACCAACAGCGGGCGGCCACTTATAAACTTGTTTTCTGATTTTTTCGATGCAATTGGATTCGGAACCATTTGCATAAAAGAAACAGGACCATCGTGTTTGGAAACCAGGTCCCGGACATTATTTGATTCATCAACATGCCAAACCTGGAAACCAGATCGATAGCCTAGAAGAAGTACTTGTTGAACGACGCCACCCTCACCCTCCAACTTATCAAACCCAGCCCAGATAACCTATACAAGTTGAGCATTGAAATGAGTAATCACTCCAAGCAACAAATTGAAAAATATTGTAAAAAAAAAATAGAATAAAAAAATATTCAATCAGTAAGAAGAAGGGAATCAATGAGAAATCTCAACTCTGTGTACTAGATATTTTAAATCTCGTAAAACCCTATATTATAGTGGGACCATACAAGATCCAGGTAAACAAAAAATGTTAGCTATCCAGCCAACAAAATGATCCATTGATGATTAATTAAAAAAAATGATACAATGATACCCTTGCAAATGGCTCAAAAGACAAAATGCCAATATTTAACTCATAACATTAGGCCGTGTGATATTCCCCTACTTCTTTCGAACAAAGATTTATTTTTTTCAACGCCAAGGATACTCAAACACAAATATGCCGAAATTCTCTAGTCAATATGAACAAAATTATAATTGACTGCTAAAATGAAATAGCACATAGTATACCTCAAACGTCACTAAAATGAAATGCACCACACCTTTTTAATTTAAAAAATGCATGCAACAAATTCAAGCAAAGAAATTAGAATAAGAGTACTAATTAATTACTAAAAGAAATGAAAACCAGAAACACTACACATTCTACTACCTAATCCTCTACAATGAGATAAGTAATCAGATTTTATCTCTTCCATTAAAGTAAACATTAAATTATATTTAATCAAAAGTAAACACCCTATAAATGTAAAAGATTCAAAATCATCAAAATCAAAACCAATATACATTACACACACCACAAGTTAACCATGATAACCAACCAAGCAAAGCTATTATCTCCAAAAATTATACAAAAACTACTCTCACACGCACCTGATCATGATCAGAAACATCATCCCTATCAACAATTGATGAAGCAACCGATGCAGCAGAGCGCGCTACGGTGGAAGCACCAGAGGAAACAATCCTCAAGTAGCTTGAGATAGCACGAAAGGAGCTAGGAATGAAACCATTGGTTCTTCCACCACCACCAGCAGCAACACCAACACCTTGATGAACAAGCTGTTGTTTTTGTCCATCATTCCTCATCCCCATCACCAAACAAAACCAAAAATAGCACCAAACCACAACACAATTATCAAAGATTCTTCAAATTCACCTTCAATCATAACCCCCCTAAATTCTCTTCCCTCTCAATACACCACCACAACCTCACCCTCTTCCACCACCACCACCAATTCAAACTCCTTCACCTCCCCCTAAAGCTTCCAAATTCAATCACAACCACCCTAAATCAAAAAAAAAAATCCCCTTTTTTTCCAATTTATAACACCAAACAACAAAAAAAGGGGGAAAATTGTTTCTGATTTTTTTCCTTCAATCAACAACCGATTACTATTATTTTTTTCTCGTTTTCTCTCTATAAAAACAATGATTTTGATACTAATCACAAATGAAATAACAATGATTAAATTAATCACAAAAAAAAATAAAAAGAATGAAACTTTATGATTTGAAAACGTTACTCATGTTATGTACGATGAAGATATGAAAAAAGAGAGAGAGAATTAAGGGAGGTGCAGCCAAAAATCGCCGAGGAATCGCCGGAGAAAAGGGGAAGGAGATCTGATGAGAGAGAAAAAAGTTAGAGAGAGAAAGCGAAGAAAGAGATTGGAATTGGTAAATGGATAACGGAAGGAAACAAAGAAGAGAAAGCAAATTGAATTGGGAAAATTAAAGAGTCTTCGTTTACGTCTCTCTTCTTCTATTCTCTCTCTAAAATATTTATTATTTCTTTTTAGTTTTAGTAATAATTTCTTGAAAGAAAAAAAAAATTATGTTTATGTTTTTTTTTTTGGGTTTTTTGGGTTTGAGATTGTGTTTGTTTTGTTGTGTTGGTGTTTGTGTTTTTTTATGTTGTTGGTGTTGGAATGAATATTGTTTTTTCAAAGTTGTTTCTTCCAGTTCAACTCAACCTAAATCAAACCTTGTTGTTCATTCTCTCTCTTTATATAATGATGACACGTTTTGTCCATTATCAAACAGTTTTTTTTTCTTTTTATTTATTCATTTATCATTTCACCACTTTTTTATAAAAAATAATAATTAAATACTACATGCTTTGATAATAAATTTTTAAATAACATGCTATATAATAAATTACTTGCTAATTTAATTGGGTTAAATGAATGTGAATGTCGTTCAATTAAATGTACCGGTCCCAGTTACCATTCTGGTTTACAATTACAACTCGCGAACTAGCTTCATAGTATGGAACAACAATGATGACATGAATTGTATCACTAACGTTATGTGCATACCGATTGAGACAAATTATATATATCAATTTTTAAAATGTTTAAAATTTCAATGATTTAAGATGTTGTCTATGATAAATAAATTTAATAGTCATTTTTTTTTATGAATAAGATAATCACTAAATAAAATCATTTAATTAAAATTAAATAATATATATATATTGCATATTAAGTTAACATATTAATTCATCCCCCGAGTTATATGATTTTAAAATTTATTTCTATGCAAACTCATAACAAATAAAAAATCATTATTTTAAAATCATAATTTATTAAGAAACAGAGGATTAATACAAAGTAAACATTATATATGCAAACATATATATAAAGAAGATCAAATTATGTTGATTATTATTACATTAATATTATAGTGTTAGAATAATATTTTACTTGATACAGATGTTACAAAGTGAATACAAAATAAAATACAAAAAAGATTAAACTAAAAGATTAACAACTTTGTTTTGACTCAATAAGACTAACAACTTAATAATATAAACGACTTCAATAATATAAATTCAATAAATTATTATCTAATTATATATACATATATAAAAACTATTATCTAACCATAACAAATTAATTTTGTATAATAATAAATCTTAAGATAAAAAAATTGTCATTATTAAAATTAATATACTACTTTCGTTGATAAATATAAGACTTTTGATTTTTTTTCTTTTGTTATAAGACTTTTTTCAATTGCATTAATTACTTATTTATTAATTTATCTTTAATTATGGTATGTTTTTTTTTTCTTTTACCATATTAGAAAAATCGTCTTTAACGGTCATATTTAACGTCAATCAGCGACACTAATGCTAGTTAGTGTCTCTTTAGCGTCGGTCAGACACACGCTAACACATTAATTGATCTATTTGACTTGTCTTATTTTTTAAATTCTCATTTTCTGCTAAAGTCGTTGAATTGAATTATCTTATAAACCATCTAGAATATTTCACATACTTTCAATGTTACAAGCATTTGAGTTTATGGTTTAGGCTATGTGGTCTTGATCTGTGTTGTATTCAAATTTTGTTGTTGTTTGATGGATTTGTTAGGTAAGGAAGGCTCTTAGAGCATTGAAGTGATTGATTAAGATACAAGCTCTTATTAGATGGTATCTAGTTAGAAAAAGTGCTGCTACAACTCTTCACAACATGCAAGTTGTACTAAGACCTAAAATTTCTATTAGAACACAATGAGATCGTCGGTCAATGAGCAAATAAAACATATTTTTATTTGAAGTTTTTACAAGAAAGTATTTGATAAGAAAAAACTTGTTTTCTTCATTAATTTATTTATCATCTATTAGATAAGTTTTTTATTAAATAGTTGATTCGGTGAAGTTTGGTTTTAGTGTTTTATTATCTAGATGTTTAGATTCTTCACTAGTTGCATCTATCTCTGTTAGATACATGACTGACACTAAGATGTTTTTTAATCTTCGTAAGTGTAGTAGTTTTTGTTCACTCTACTTCAAATATTGATTAACTTGGCCAAATTTGAAAACGTGTTGAAGTTTAGCATCAGTTTTTCAGGATAAACATGCTATTTGGAATGCATATACACTTTTTTATGTCTCACCAGGTATATATAATATCATTTACCTATTTAACTTCACAAAATACATGTTATTTTGACACAAACACCATAGTTATAAAAATCGTATAATGAAGAAGTGAAAGTGTTATAGTCAAATTTGAGGTTAGTTTACATTTTTTACTTTTCAATATTATGTTTCTTGCCATGATGCATTGAGGCTTCTAATCATCCATATTATTTTGTTACACTCAAAGTTGTTGTTTAGATAATTATTATATACACATGTTGATAGATTGATGCAGTTGACCCTCAGAGCAGACACAAGGGAAAACTAAAAACAAAAAGCTTGTTGCAATCAAAGGATGTTAATTGTTCATTGTATTTTACTTTTCAATCAAAGTGGACTTTTATTTAATTGTCCATTTTTATTAGTTGACCGTAGCGTCGACTAAACTCACGCAAACTAATTTGTTGACTACAACTTGTTGACCATAGCGACGGTCCATCCGACACAATAGAATTTTTTTAAACTAACGTTAAATGATCTATTTTGTTGGTAGCGTCGGCTTAGAGTAGACCTGACCAATGTTATAATAGTATTAGATGGTATTTGGTCGACATGAATGCTAATTGGACCTTAAATCAACGTTAGCGTCGGCTTTTGACCAATTAGCGTAGATTATTAATCAACGCTAAAATCAGTTTTTCTAGTAGTGTGCAAATTGTAATAAATACTAAAATAAAATCATAAATTAATTCTCTTTCTTCAAGAGTAAACTAATAAAATAATTTAAATTACCAACATAATTAATATTACAACCAACTTTTTTAATTTTCATTATTTAATTGTTAGTGTCTTATATATAGAGGCAAATTAATGTAGTATATTAATTAAAAGTATTTTAATATTAAATATGATAAAAAAATAGTTATATTTGATATCACAATATATGACTTTTTATTTTTTATATTCTTTATACTATATATGTCATTACAATTTGTTATGCATTTATAATCTTGAATAATGCTTAGTAGGTTAATTAGGATATGTGATTATTTACTTATAAGCCATATGTCCAAATTAGTTAGTTAATGTTTGTCATCCAGCTTAACGTGAGAATGAACTTTTTTATTATCAAGCATGTAATATTATCGTTAAGAAAAAGTTCATTATAAAATGGAGAAATTGCGGATACTTTCTATAAAGTGATCTTAAATAATTGTGCACAGATCAACTATATTAGTTTGTATATGACTTTGCATAGCTAATTTAAAAAGCAACAAGCTTCTTCTCCCAAATAAAATTAAAATTCTAAGTTATCTTATTCTTGTTCTATTAGAGATCAATAGTTTAAGATTTTTTTTTTCTTATAATTACCGTTTTAATTATTTTTGCTTTTCATTTTATTTAAACAAGTGACTTTCATATAAATTTAATATTTTTGTTATAGTTATTTTTATAATTTTGACGTCTAAATGCAATGTTTTTTAATTTTCACGTCTTGGTGTGGTGTTCGTTATTATTCAAATTGACAAAATAGTTTTAATTACTTATAAATTTTAATTAATGACTTATGTTTCATCAATTTGCAGACTCATAAAGATAAATATTCCATATACTTAAAATTTTGTCATATTTTATAAATACGAGGTTGTTTTACACTATTAATTTAGATATTAAATATTATCGTAGATTTATCCTTTTGTTTTTAATATATTTAAATTTATATTGCATGGATTTATTCAACGATTTGAAACAATACATATAGTTTTTTTTAGTCTAAAAAAAACCTATGCTGTCAAAATTGGGCGTTGTCAATTACTTTCTCTATGCCCTTTTTTCCCTTGATTAGCCATGAATGAGAAAGGAAATTAATGTTAACAAAAATAGCATAATCGAAAAATCCATACTTATTACTAGTTTTGGTATTTTATTTTATATTATGGAAGCACGTTTCCCTCATATTGATGATTTAAACCTAGTTATTTCTCGATTTATATATATTTCCATGCGTAATCAATTGCAAAAAGTTTGATTTCCTCCTACACAGGAAAGGTGGGGGACCAAAAAATTTAGGCCACCCAATTAGGGGAATAAGACATCACATGTAAATTATTGGAGAAATCTACTAATATCAAACTCATTCGTTTCTTAGCTCGTTTATGTGATGCAAATGCAAAGCTCTAAATAAAAACAGACCTCTCAAAATTTCCAACCTAATGTTTTTTGAACTTTCATAAGATATATGTGTCTAGATATATTTATATCGAGAGAAAACCTCAAGGAATTCACGACATATAAGAAAAAATATTTTGTGGATATATAAATTTATTTTTATAAAATAATATAATATATGAATTGAGCGTGAATAATTTTAATGTGAATATAGTTTATAGTGGCAATGGGTTTCGGCGCATGATATAACCCAATAATACTAGTGTTATCCATAATTTTTTATTGACTATTTTTTTTTTATATTTAATCCCAAAGTAGTATGTTAGATAGTATTTGATGAATTTTGAATTATATGCGTGACTATCATATTCATTCATTTAATAATGAGAGACTAATTTGGACATTTTAATACATATTAAAAAATATATAATTTTATTAAATTTATAAAATAATATATTTATTAAATTACTTTATCAATATCAGTGTATTTCTCATTGCCATAGTTACAAAGTAAAATAAATTAAATTTAGAAGTAACACAAATAATATTAATTTATTAGATGATTCAATTATAAAAGAATAATTAATTTTTATTTTAGGGTTTTTTTAACAACTACGCAGACAATATAAAAAATATTAAAACATAAGTAAAATGTATTCCATTGTAGTAAATACTCCACCTTTTATAAGATAATATATAACAAGTTTTATGTCATTATTTAATTTATTAATAAATACATATATATTTGTCTTTATATCTATTAATTAACTAATGAATTATTGAATATCTGTGTATTTTATCTATAGATATATTGCAATAGATATTTGTTAAACTACTTGCATCGTACTAGTTGTTGTAGTTACTCATGATACTAATATTCTTTACATCCATAGTTTACATTATATAATTTTGTATTTTTCTTTTGGTATTTTCTTTCAAATTAAATTATATAACAGTGTTATTTTTTTTATAAATTTATAATTTTAGGTTTGGGGAGGTAGAAAATACTAGTCTACATTTATTATTTTTTTTAAAACCTTTTCGGTCTACATTTATAAATTATATTCATTTTATCATATGATTTGATATATTTTTAAAAAAATATTATGTAAATATCATTTTAGTTTTAAAGGTAATATTAATTTATTCTTTTTATTATATCATCTAATTAATATTATATGTATCACTGTCAATAGGGGCGAGAATAGGTCACACTTTGAAATGTCTCAGTCTAATTTAAGATTAATTTTTTAGGTCTAAATCTGATATATGACATATCATAGATTTTTTTTCGGTCTGATCTGACCTTTTTATAAATTTGGTCTGACCTATCCTCGAAGCCTATTTAAAAGTTTTATTTATATTAAAATATTTAAATGTTCTATTCATATTACATGCTCTCCACGTACCAATGTCAATTTACATATCTATATATATTAAATAAATAATTTTTATAATAAAATGATTTTTAAAAAATCTGAAACAAACATCCTTTAAATTCTAAAAAATAATTTTTGGTTTTAAAAAATAGATTTTTTTTTTAAACAAACACACTCATTATTACCTCTCAAACAAATATGAAACGACTACTCAGTAATTGACTAATGGAACAACTACCGAATATGGAACGACTAACTACCAAATATGGAATCGCTATCAAATATGGAATGATAAATTGTCTAATTGATAGAATTTAAAATAAGAAATAATATTATTAATATAATAATAATAATAAATAAAATGAATAAATAATAAAATATATACAAATTGGTCTATCAGACCGCTTTTTTTATAAGTCTGAGTTTGACCTATTTAAATAAATAGACTTTAAAAATAACATAAATCTAACTTTTTTATTGAATATGTCACGACATGTCATGCCATAAGTAGATGATGCCATAAATCAAATAGTCTAATCTATTTTCATCAATACACTATATTCTACTCTACACAAATAATAATGATAAATACATTAATAGTTAATAAGAGTAATTAATAGTTAATAAGAGTAACTTAATAAAAATAATATAGTCTCTTTTATTTATACACTTTAGTGGAGTTGTTTAGAAATATTACAATTAAATATGAAAGAAGTTATTATTTGTTGATTTTTTCCTATACCAATTACCATAATTATAAGTCATGGTCGTAATTCTCACATATATTAAAAAATAAATGGTGAATTAAATACGTCAATTTTATGTATAGCAACTTTTAAAATAGTACTCATTTAGTCTCACAACAAGTGAATCATTTGTAAAAGAAATATGTCTTGAAATAAATGATATTTTTAATTTTTAATACACTTTTTAATTGTATAATTTATTTAATTAATACTACTTAGACATACTCCCAATGCAATATATTTCATTGTATATTTATATTACTTAATAATATATCAATATTTAACGAGAATAATTTTGTAAAATTGGTATTCTCTATTTTATTTATATACTTTTTTAATATATCTAAAACAATTAAATAATTCAAATATTATAAAATAGAGAAACTACTTATTATATATGAATGTTTAAATTTGACTTTTTATTTTCAAAAATAAATTAATAGTATGTTGGAAAATAAATCTCTTTTGAAATTATTAAATACATTTATTATTTTTTTAATAGTATTCTTTATTTTTAAAGGATAGTTTGTTTTAATGGACATTTATAATTAAAGACATAAATATTATTTTCATTTAAAAAAAACTTGAGTTAGTTTTACGATGATATGATCACCATCCCTTCACTCTAATTATTTTCAATAATTTTTTCAATCTTTTTTTACTTTTATTTGATTGTGGATGTTACTATTTATTGAGTTTGTTTCGTAATGATTGCTTGATACACGTCTTAAAAGGATCCAAAAACATCCTGAAAAGACAAAAGTATATCCCAAGTATCGGCAACAGTTTGCTTGCTTCCCAAAAATCGTGCTATTTATAAGATAAAGAAGAAATAATTGTAGCAACAAAAAACAAAAAGGGAATAAACCTAAAACTAACGTCACTTCTAGAAATCAGGGAAACTAATGACAGTGGATATTTAGTTTTAAAAGTTAATTTTAAAATTTATTTGAATAAAATAAAATTAAGTTTGTTTTTTTTTACTTAATTCTAAAATAGTTTTTTATTAAAATTAAAAAATAGATTTTACTAATAATTGTCTTATTTTAAAAAAAAAAATTGTTTTGAAAATGCTTTGATTTCTAATTTATAATGTAAATTTAATTTATTTTTTAATGATATTATCTAATTAATATTATGTCACTTACTTTAAATTTATTGTTCTCTCATTTTACATTCATAATAAATAAATGGAATACATTAAGATTAATAAAGATAATTTGATAAATTCATCGAATCTCTCTCATTAATCATCTTTTATTATTATTTTTTTCTTTTTTGATTAAAATAAATTTATATTTATGTCATTCAATGACACTAATAGAGTTTGAAGCTACAACACATGGATCTAAAGTTTACCTTTTTACTCCTAGAACAAATCATTAAAGTTTTTATCATATTTCTTAATAGATGTAAAATAGTTAAATATAAAAGTAATTTTTGGAACGGAGGAGTAATTATTTTATGTGATTTTTGTACCAGATAAAGTTTTGTTAGCAACAAAATGAACATTTTAGAGAATATTTAGTTGGGGGAAGAAATCGTGAAGAAGAAAAAAAATTGAGAAAAAGTGTAAGAAGAAAGAAATACGTTCGAGATAGAATAATTTTGACCTAATATGAAAAAAAAATATTTATTGTTTTTAAATTACTAAAATGCTCCTAAATTTTAAACAATCTCAAATCAAAACAAAAAATTTTAATTAATAAATTTAGTTTAATTAATTTATTGATTTAAATTAGTTAAATTTATTACTGAAAGTAATATTTTTTGTGAAATTAATTACTTTAAGATTAAGATACTCCTAAATTTTAAAGAATCTCAAATATTTATTTTATTTGTTTTTTTAAGATCCATTAATACTGCTCTAAAATAAAATATAAATAAAAATGGTATTTTAAAATGTATTCCGAATTTCCGATGCACCAAATTTTTAGATATCTTTTTTAGTTATATTTTATTTTAGATTGAATATTTTATATCCAAAACCTTGTTCTATTTTGTATCTTAATCACATTCCAGGTATGCTTCCCTTCAATATTACTAGCCACTTTTCATGTGATAAAGGGACAATTAGGACGCCAACGTTTCATCTACACTTACCCTTCCCATGTGAATATACTTACTCCAACCTATGGGAATAAAAACTACAAAGTTGTAGAAATTAGTTTTTCTATAAATATGTTTAGAAGAGGTAAATGAAAATTTTAAAGAATTTAAAATTATAGGTGATTAAAAAGATTTAATTGAATTTTATTCATTTGTGATTTGTTTGTTTGAGGGGAAGCCCTTTCCATTTCTTGTTGCAAAGCTCATTGAGGGAAACCAAGAGTCATTAAAATAAATTCATTTTTAAAACATTTAGTTTGTATAGGGTAATTAAATAAGATATACATATAAAAAATGAGAACTTATTTATAGTTGAATTAGTTTTATATATTTTCAAAAGTTTGGGTAAAATATAAACACCAAAAGAAAAGTGACTCAATTGAAAATTAAAAAAAAAATGATAAATTTGAAATTTTAGGAAAGTAAAAGGATTAATTTGTAAAATTTGAAAACAAATAATACAGATATATATACATATGAACCAATCTGCAAAAATTGAAATTTATATCGATACCAATCAACAAAATTTGAAAAATAAATAGGAATCAATATGCTAAATTTCAAATATATAGAGACCAATACGCATATTAAAAATAATATATGGACCAATTTGAAATTCACATTGTACAAAGTAAAAAATTAATTATAAATTATTAGTTTCTTTTTTTGGCACATAAGAGGGAAAAGACCCAAACAAAAGACAAAAAAGAAAAAAATAATAAATTAAGCACACACTTTTAGATATATAAATCCTAAAAAAAAATTTCAAAAATTTCTTCATTTAAAAATTCTCTTAATTTATATATATTTAAACAAAACAATTTACTATTAAAGCATTTGACTTATTCTCTAAAATTAAATTATATCATAAAACTCTCACATTGAAGTACACTCTATTAGTCTTACAAGCATGCAAATAATTTATTATTATTTTGATATAAATATATAATATGTAATAAAGATGGAAATATTCATAACTTGTAAATATACTCCATGTATGACATGAAAGAAACGTTACTTTTGAGTAATCATTTGACTATATATCAATGTGATTATTGTGACTTTGTGTACACATATTCAATATATTTCAAATATCAATTCTCATCCACTTTTCAAGATAATGGAAATATGTGATGAAGAGGGAAAATGCTGGCTTGGAGTACAAGAAAGGGAGAGTTAGCAACCTTTTCCCCTTTGTTAATGTTTTTAAATCCCCCCATGTTGACAACACAAAGTCATTCCGCAAAAGTCTCTAAGAGCATTTCTTTTCTTTTTCTTCTTCAAATAATAATAATGATAAAGAAACATGATTATCATTCATTGACTTTCATCGGTTGGTGCTTTTAAATAAATTTAATCTCTTACGTTCTTTATAACATATTACTATTATTTATAGCATCATAAATTCAATGGTTTCATCTAAAAACATAAATATTATATTCACAAGTTTAGTGGTAAAAGAAATTATGATGAGTGCATAAGTGAAAAGTTTGAATTATAATCAACTCGTGAAACAAAATATATTACAAAGAGATTTCTTAAAAATGATGAGTACACAAGTGCTATATATATATATATATATTTGAAACCTAAAGCTCCATAAGGTTTAGACTTTTTTGAAATAATCTGAGCAAGGGTGTTTTAAATCTTATTCTGATTGGAAAAATATATAAATTGTTCTTTTTATTAGATAATTTAATGAAGTTATCTAATTTGTCTTCAACCTTCTTCGGTGAGAGTGGATTGATACTAGTTTATTCTTATTTCATTATGGTTTTAATAAGGGATGATGGAAAGGAACTTGCTCAAATGTCTTCAGAGGAATCATCTTCATCTTTCTCATAAATTCTTTATAAATTTCTAGTAGCTCTTTCTTCTACACTCAAATTCTAAATTGGCACGCTCTATGACATCTCTAGTTAGAAAATTCATTTTCCTTAGTCTCATGTGATCAAACACATTCCCAAAGAACACTTGGAGATATATATTTTCTAGCATAAGGTGTGTGTATCCTTATGAGGATGTTAATTAGATTAACACATTCTAAAACAACATAAATTATTCTCCATTGAGAAATAAATTTTACATATTTGGTTATTTCGCTTTTTAGGTGATTGAAAAGAGTTTGGGGAAATTAACTATATTTCCCTGATCATGGTTCCACATTAAGAATTTGAGTCTAAACTTACAAATTCTATTGAAACTGATTCTTGCATGACACTTCTATTTGAGATTTTGAGGAACACTTTTGAAGTGGTTCTTCAAGTGAACTTCCACTACGCCAAAAATGACATTTAACAGCGCGCATTTTACAGCGCTTCCTAAACACAAGTGCTTTTGTAAATCTATTTAAAAAAAATGCGGAGCCTTTTACAGCGCTTTTGATGACAAACGCTGTAAAAGAAGCGCTGTTGTAGGTCATATAACGTTTGCGCATAACGTTATAAGGATTTTACAGCGCTTGTAACAAAAGCGCTGTAAAATGAAGCGCTTTTGTGTATTATGTTACAGTGCTTTTTTCACAAGCGCTGTAAAATGCACGTGCCTTCATTTATTTTAACTATCTATTACAGCGCTTGTTTCACAAGCGCTGTAAAATACATGCGCTTCATTGAATTTTCCTACCTAATACAGCGCTTTTTTCATAAGCGCTGTAAAATGCATCTTTCAAATAATTATATACGTTGGAAATTCTCATATACGTACTGTGTCATGAATTATTCTAAACCCTAATATTATTCTAAACACAGTACGTGTGCGGCCATCTACGTTGTCTCAGGTATTTTTTAATTTGTTTTTGTCAATATTCTTTACCCTAGTTTTTTAATTCTACACATATATATACATGATCCGTTTATGTAAATTTTAAATTGTCAAAAACTCATACCACATGATCTGTCCTGTTTTTGTCAATATTCTCTACCCTAGTTTTTTAATTCTACACATATATACACATGATCCGTTTATGTAAATTTAAAATTGTCAAAAATTGTCAAAAACTCATACCACATGATCTGTTCTGTTTTGAAATTGTTAGTTGATATTAATTTGTTTCTTTTTGAAACTTGTTGAATTGTTTTGAAAGCTTATTAGTTTCGTAACTGCATTTATATAGGTGGTATAATATGGATAGGAAATGGATGTCAGCCAATCGATTGTCAAAAGAGTATGAAATTGGAGTGAAGGAGTTTGTTGAGTTTGCAGTGAAGAATGCAAAAGATCCAAATAGAGTAGTTTGTCCTTATTTAAAATGTTGTTTTGGAAAACGTGATAGAGAAGATGAATTAGAAGGACATCTAGTATGTAATGGAATTGATCAAAGCTACACATGTTGGATAAGACATGGTGAGAAAAAAAAAAGGAAGCATTAAGGAGCTACACATGTTGGATAAGACATGTTGGATAAGACATGGTGAGTATGATGAATTTATCGAAAAGGAGCACATATACGAACTTCTCGAACATAAGGAGCTCAATGCTACTGTAATGAGCTTGTACATAAGGTAAAAAATACTTTTAATTTAATTGCATTTATTGGTAATTAATTAAATGTATTGGTAATTAATCTAGTTTAAAATTTTCATTGAAGATTTTTGTAGGAGAAGGTCGTGTGCACGATGAAATTGTCAAATAAATACTCATTCTTGTCTCCGCACAAGATATCGATGTGGAAACTCGATCCAGACAATGTAAAGAAATATATTGTAGATATGTTATTAGCAAATAAAGAAAATGATAAATTGTTCTTGGCACCATATAATTCAGGGTACGAAATTTTATCTTTCTTAATTGATGACCATTTAATTTGTTAGTTGTGTATAAACAATTTAATTTATTAGTTGCTTAACCAATTTTTTGTTATTGTAGGGCACATTGGGTGCTATTTGTAATCAATGGGGTCTCTGAAGTTATATACTATTTGGATCTCGTGCATGGCGATTACAACAATCACTCCGAAGTAAAGACTATGCTCGACACGTAAGTAATATTCATTTATTACTTACATATATATATAATGTGTTTGTTCATGCTATAATAATCACATTTATTCATTCGATAGTGCCTTAAAAGTTTATCGAGCTCAAAGAGGTGCTATATTGTCGAAGCAAAAGTCTAATAACATTACATGGATCCCAATAAAGTGCCCTCGTCAAACAAACAACATCGACTGTGGGTACTACGTATTGAGATTCATGAAGGAGATTGTTGTCAAGAATAAAACTATTATCCCAGAAACGGTACGGTATTTTCATTAAATGTTTCCATATATAAATTATCTATATATTTGATACTAACTTAATATAATATGTTCAATTTTTATATTGCAGTGGTTTGAAAATTCCAGTCCATCATATTCTGAGCAAGATCTGATGGAATTAAAGGAAGAATGGTGTCAATATGTGCTTGAAATGAAAATTATTTGATTTTTTGGGAAATAGCATGCTGCTGGGCAAGGGATTTGAATGTTATATGGTAGCTAGTGCATATTATGTATATTTTTTTAGTTATTATATGTATATGATCATAGGACAATATATAAACATGCATATGAGTATGTTGTAAATTAGGTTCAATGTATATGTAGTTACTTATGTTGTAAAATACTGTATTACATGGTAATATATATAGGTTACATATTGTGTGAACTGCTTGTGAATTGCTTATAGTAAATTACTGATTCTGATTACAGGGTAATATATGTTGTCAATTAGGTTGTGTTCTGTTGTCTGATTCAAAATTATTTTGGATAAAAGGATAAAAGACAACGCTTTATAAAAAAAATGCCATAAAAAGCTAAAAAGCGCTTTTCAAATATATATAGGGCATAAAAAAAAAAATACACCTTTTACAACGCTTTTTTGCAAAAGTGCTGTAAAATGTGCATTGGGTGTACCCTTTTACAGCGCTTTTTACAAAAAAACGCTGTAAAAGGTACACAAAAATATGAATTATGGGTATGTCTATTACAGCGCTTTTTACAAAAAAACGCTGTCAAAGGTACACCAAAATATGAATTATGGGTATGCTTATTACAGCGCTTTTTACAAAAAAGCGTTGTAAAAAGGTACACCAAAAATTTTCATTATGGGTGTGCCTATTACAACGCTTTTTAGAAAAAGCGCTGTAAAAAGGTACACCAAAAATATGAATTATGGGTATGCCTATTACAACGCTTTTTACAAAAAAACGCTGTAAAAGGTACACCAAAAATTTTCATTATGGGTATGCCTATTACAACGCTTTTTACAACGAAGCGCTGTAGTAGGTGCATAACAAGCGCGCATTATATTTACATGATTTATAGCGTTTTTTAACAAGCGCTATTGTAGCTTTTACAGTGCTCAATTCTAAAACGTTTTTTTTTTTGAAAAAGTGCTGTAAAAGGCTTAAAAAAAGCAAAGACTATTTTTGACGTAGTGTTCCTTATATAGTTATATGTCATAGTTACATCTTCAAATAGAAGATGATTGATTTTCTTCTTGTTGAAAAAAGAGTATGAAATCACTTGTATTTATGAATTTCTTGCGAATGAGTATGTAACATTATTATTTTTTGTAAATGATTAAATGAGGGTACTTGAGTTTTTGCATTGTTATAATTTGGATTGAATTGCTATTGTTGTAATTTTATTAATAATAAAACTGTTGATGAGGTTTTTCCATCGATATAGCCAAGAGACATTTCATTAGTTTGTTTTAATTAATATTCTTTTTGTAGTGCGTGTGTTTTAATGATTTTTCTTAACACTACCATTATTAAATTCCATTAACTCTATAGACGTGTGTGATTTAATGATTTTCTTCAACACCACACTTATCAAACTCCCTTAACTCTATTATGCACCGACATTTTTAATATCATAAGAACACAAGTCGAATATCAAATTTTGTTCTATATTTGTTTTATTCACATTCAAATAATTGAAATTTTGTACTCTATATTTGTCTTATATGAGAATTTTTACTGTAAAAATATAAAATATATACTTCAAAAATATGTACTTTTTTATTTAAATTTTATCGGAGAATAATATTAATAATACTAATTCATATATAATATATTCAAAAAGTTAATCACACACTCCAACAAATCAAAATATTAATTTAATGGGCGAAAAAATCATATAAAACTACACAAGATAATTTCAGCCGGTCCAGCTCACCATAAGCACCATCACATAATCCTAACCAAAATCAATACATCAAAAGAAAAAATAAAACATGCTGATATATAATAAGTAGCAGTTTGGCACAAAATAATTATTCAACCATTGCAATAGTGGATAAACGAAGCCCTAATTTGCTCCTCAATTTTAACTTCCTCTGCTATTGTGGAAGCTAGCTTACACTCACTCATACGTGTTTCTACCTACCTTTTCCCATAGAGCATAAGATAAGATGGAGTTATATCAACATGTTACGTGCGTAAGATTGACATTGCATGGTGCCAAACACCAACACAACATATGCATCAACGTGCTTTTGAGGTTTCAAACATTATTATACAATTCATTTTTTTTTAAAGCATGTACATACTGACACTACAGAACGCGAATGTCATAAAATCCAATCCCAAGGCACATGCTCCAAACTCATTTATTATTTTTCTCATTTATTATATTCCTATTTCCACTTTTCACGAGTAATAAATATTTAACAAGTGCTCTAAAGCTGTTCGTTAAGAAATAAAAATAAAACTTTTGTACTAAAAAAAATAAAATTTCAAAGAATTAAATATACATACACTTTTAAATATTTTATTAGTATTTATTTAGACTATACATTTATATATTTTTTTTAAATATATAAAAAATTATCAAACAATTCTATTTTAGTTGTACATATTTATACAATTTAAACTAATATTTTTACATTGCGAAACACATACGTGATTTTTGTCTCTTAATTTAATTATTTTAAAACTAAATAAAATAAATATAACTACCATAAAATCTAACACAACTAACAATTAATGTCGATTTTATTAATCGAAATATTTTTTGTGATTATAGAGTCTTAACTCAAGATTTTCTTCTGTCCAAAAAATAAAAAACTGAAGATCTTGTCTTTAGATTTTTGAATTTTTGAACGGTACTTGTCCCTGTTCAATCACAACAGTTTTAATTAAAAGATATTTCATTTTTTATTATATCAATCTTAAAATATGTCTATGAATAATGGTAATGGACTAACTCTAAATTTTTGGATGACAATTAAACTAACAGAAAAAGGACGCATCGACCCATTCCATTCCATGTTGTTTCGCACGTGCCGCAAGTGCTCTCGCCGCAATCTAGATTCCATTTTCTATCTGTCTCTCTCTCAGAGATGATTAACACAAGAAGAAACATAGAAAGAAGAAAAACCTTCCATTCGGTTCAATTACAATATACAGTTTCCACACCACTTCACATAAAAAACCGACCCGAATCCGTCGATCCAAACCTGATCTCAGGTAATGGAGTCGATACTTGGTCGTGCTCTTGAATACACTCTCAAGTATTGGCTCAAATCCTTCTCACGAGATCAGTTCAAGTTACAAGGCCACACCGTTCACCTTTCCAATTTAGGTTACTTTTTCTCCAAATCCAAATCCAAATTCAAATCTAGTTTCATTTCACTGACTTTCAATCTCGATTTCAGATATCAACGGCGACGCTTTGCATTCCAGCGTTGGATTGCCGCCGGCGTTGAATGTCGCATCCGCCAAAGTTGGAAAACTCGAGATAACGGTTGATTTCGAGATACTTGGTTACTAACTTTTTTAATTTTCAGTTCTTTTGCTGTCTTGTTGATTTGTTTGATTTATCTGTTGTTTGTGTAGCTTCCGTCGGTTAGTAATGTGCAAATTGAACCAATTGTTATTCAAATTGATAAACTCGATCTGGTTCTTGAAGAGAATTCTGATTTCGATGCATCTTCAAGTTCAAATAGGTAAACATGATACCAAACTATGCTTGAAATGGACAATGTTTGGATAATAAATGGTTTAATTAAGCGATCAAAGCATTAGTGTTTAGTATCATATAAGTGGTTATATATACATTTTTATAATAAAGGATAAAACAAAGTGGAACTATTTTCATATAAGTTATAAACTGTTTTTAGAAGCTGTCTAAGAGAGTTTATAGAAATAAGCTGAAAACAACTTATTAATATGTCATAAACTGTTTCCGTAAATTTTTCTAAACTGTCTCTCAAGTGTTTATGTTGGTTGATAAACTCAAATAAGTTAATTCAAATAGGCTCATGATGCTTGATCCTTTTGTTGTTGCTATTGGTCTATTGATTTTTCTTGGCTGTTTCGTTTGGCTATGTGCAGTTCAACGACCTCTGCTGCTACAGCCAAGGGCAGCAAGACTAGCGGTTACGGTTTTGCTGATAAGGTTTGAGTTTGAATCTCATCTCTTTTAAGCCAGAGTTGATGTGTATGATCAATGATGATGAAGGGTGATATATAACTGCTAACACTGTGCCTTGGTTGTTTTTGAAGTCGGTTTTCACAATGGGAAATGGGGACATGGCTTAGGGATTTGAATTTGAACTTGAACGGTTATTATGTTCTAAATTACGTAGATAAAGTTGTAGGAACAGATAAATTTGTTGACTATAGGAAGAAGTTATTGGATCTTTGACAAATATCGAGCAGAACAGGATGATAAGGATTTAGTGAATGGGAATTTTAGGATAATCCATAGTTTCTGTTAGTTGGTAAATTTGTCAGTTAGTTTTCGTTATGAACACCCTATTATATACATTGTTACATGTAGTTAAGTTTGCTATCCTACGTTGCCTTGTATATAAGATGTAATATGTATTTTTCTAAATCAAATCATACAGTTCTTTTTACAAATCTAAATAGGGTAACAAATCACATGTCTCCTTTGCATGTCTCTTTTTTTGTCCTTCCAATTAAAAGATAAAACCTTACACAAATTAATGACTAAGATAGAGAATGCTGATATTTTATAGGTGATGGGACAAAAGGTTTAAGTTTATTTCATTCCTAGTGGAAAGATGGTTTCTTGCAATGCCTTCCAACCTAACTCATTCCTTTCTTTTAGATTTGGTAGTTCCTGGCAAATGCCAATCACTTGTCCACATACACAAATATATTATTTGGATGTTACTTGATCGTACTGATTGTGGACGATCATCAGGTCGCAGATGGCATGACTATACAAATTCATACAGTTAATCTATTACTTGAAACTCGCGGTGGTTCTCGTCGTTCAGGTGGAGCAACATGGTAAGTTCCTGTTACCAGCTGATAGAGCACTTTCTATTGTTTTGTGGATCATGTATATGCATTAGCACAAGATTGCACTTTAGTCATTGTTGTCAAATAGTGGCCATGGCAGATTGTGGTGGCAGATTTTTTTACAAGCATCATGGCCAATTTGTGAAGATGGAGGCGCCATGGCATTTTATGGCAGAAATGACAGCTTAAAATAGCTGATTTTTGGCTTTCCGCTATGGTCCACCGTCCACAATCGATAGTGCGGATTTTAGTATGTTGTTCTTCTGTAGTTGCAGTATCTAACTACAGCTTGTAATGGAGTTAAAATATAGTAGGTTCTATGGGGTAACTTTAAGCATAGATACGGGGAGTGATGTGTTTTACATTGGTTTTCGCTCAAAGATATGTTATACCTCAAACCATATATATCAACATGTCCATTTGTTGTCTCCGGTTGCAGGGCACCACCTATGGCATCTATCACCATACGCAACCTTTTGCTGTATACCACAAATGAAAACTGGCAGGCAATTACTTTGAAACTCTGGGTTCTATAATCTCTGAATCTTGTCCAGTGTAGCATTTTATTGAAGAATTTTTCCTTATCTCAGGTTGTAAATCTTAAGGAAGCACGGGACTTCTCCAGTAGCACGAAGTACATATATGTCTTCAAAGTAATATACTCCTTTTGGCTTTCACTGTTTTTAATATTTGTGTCTAACTCTAATCTGCATTGGTGTGATTTCTTTCCTTCATATTGCTCATCTATATTATTGCTCATCTATATTATTGCTCTCCTTTTCTTATAAGTTTCTTTACTAAAAAAATATTTTCTGTTCTCAGTGATGAGGATAATGTCGCTTCTGTGTGCATTACCACCTATTAATTCTCAGTTTTTATCCTGTCCAGAAACTGGAATGGGAATCTTTGTCTATTGATCTTTTGCCGCATCCAGACATGTTTGCTGATGTTACATTTGGCCGATCTGAAGAGGGATCAAACCTCAGGGATGATGATGGTGCAAAAAGAGTATTCTTTGGAGGAGAGCGTTTTGTGGAAGGAATATCAGGAGAAGCATATGTAATAAATGCAGTTCCTCCAAGCTATTTTACAAGTATTCAGTTTTATTATAGAATGTTATGAGTCATGAAATATAGGTTGGATGTATGATTAACAGATAACGATTCAGAGAACTGAATTGAATAGCCCACTTGGACTTGAGGTTCAATTGCACATCAATGAAGCTGTTTGCCCTGCGTTAAGTGAACCAGGTAAGTAAAACGGATCACTTTATTTTTATTGTATCCATATTGAATTGAATAAAATGCATAAATATAGTACGGGGTTAACACAACCTATATGAGCAGGACTTCGTGCACTTCTTCGCTTCATGACCGGAGTATATGTTTGTCTAAACAGGGGTGATGTTGATTCAAAGGCTCAACAGGTTTCTTATTGTCAACTTTTTATTGCCTTTGAGCACACCAAGTCTCAGTACTTTATTTTTTTGTACAAATCTTGTTTCCTTATGGCTTTCTCTAAGTCTATCTGTAATTGAATTGTGACAGCGGTCCACTGAAGCAGCTGGGTGTTCTCTTGTTTCAATTGTCGTAGATCATATGTTTCTTTGCATTAAAGATACTGGTTTGTCTTTGGCATGTGCATAATTCTTTTTATTTTGATCTATATCTCCTTCAATTATTATTGAATATCCTAGGGCTACTAGTGTTATGTATAGCATTACATGCAAAATGATCCAACAATTGGTATTAACTTTCAGAGTTCCAGCTTGAGTTTTTGATGCAGTCCCTCTTTTTCTCTAGGGTAAGTTTTTTGATATTTTCTTTGCTGACAAGTTAAATTCTTGCACTCTTTCTTTATTTCTTCGGCGTACTCTGAATACCATTGCTGGTTGTACTACCTTAGCCTTATCTAGTAGGTTGAACAGAACTGAGTTATTTTAAACCAAACTCAAACAATAATACAAAACCTTATATTTGCCTTTAATACTTTTTTTAACGGGAGGTTTAAGACACCTTTCATATAGATTCTCACCGGGTAACAACATGAGAGACAAACCTCTCTTATTATACCTGTGGACACTTGGTATATTTTGCTATAATCAGTATTAATGGTTCAGAAAAAAGATAAGGAAAAATAAAATAAAAATGTAAACATTAAATTATATGGTCTATGTGATTTTGGCATGATGAGTTTTCTTCTTTTAATAATCAGGCTTTTAGTGGCAGTAGACTTATACTGTTTGATTGACTATCCTTGTAGGCCAGTCTTTCTGAAGTAGATAATGACAAGAACTTAACCAAGATTTCAATTGCTGGATTATTTTTGAGGTTTGTGTCTTTCAGCTCTGTTTGAACAACTATTGAAACAATTAAGTGAGCTGTGTGTGTATGCTTGGTTGTGGTTGTTTGTGTCAATGTATTCTGTGCTCATATCATATGATTTACTAAATGGAATCCAAGAGGCAACTTATCTGAATATATTGGTAATCTGTTATGAACCACTGCTTTTGTGGTTAGATATTCTCGAATGGGAGAAATTAATACACTTGAAAAGGAGGAAAGGAAAAGAGGAATAGTTGCTTATATTCTTAAGGAGGGACAATATCCTTGCATGATAAATCATTTTAGTGGCTCTTGATAATTGAAATGGCATAATCTTCTTCCAGCACTTCAATGAAACTAAATTATAGTTTATGTTTATTGGAATGCAGGGACACCTTTTCCTCCCCTCCATGTACTTTAGTGCAACCATCAATGGAAGCTTTCACTGGCGATGCTTTTGATGTGCCAGAATTTGGTATTTATAAGTCATTAACGCTCTTGAACGCATTTCAGAAACTTTTATGTACCGCTTGTTAAAAATTTGTTTTTATCCTTTCTCTTGACAGCTAGAAGCTTTTCCCCCCCGATATATCCTCTAGGAGAACAACAATGGCAGTTAACTGAGGGAACCCCTCTAATATGCCTCCATGCTCTCCAGATCATACCTTCTCCACTTCCACCATCCTTTGCTTCTAAAACCGTCATTAACTGTCAGCCTCTGATGGTATGTGCAGGATTTTACAAAAATGCTGTTATGGGACTTATAGTGCACCATTTTTTTTGCCAATCATATTATTTGATGTTTTTTTTCTTCTTCTTCCAGATTCATCTCCAAGAAGAATCATGCCTGAGGATATCCTCTTTTTTAGCTGATGGTATTGTTGTCAGTCCTGGTGACATCTTACCAGATTTCTCAGTGAAATCTTTTATTTTCGTTCTCAAGGGATTGGATCTTACAGTTCCTTTTAACAAGGCCAAAATGGATACTTCTAAAAGTGACATAGACAATACACTCCATACATCCTTTACTGGAGCAAGGCTTCACATCGAAAGCCTTTCATTTTTAGATTCACCTTCATTGAAACTAAGAATGCTGAACCTTGAGAAGGATCCTGCTTGCTTCTGTCTCTGGGAAGGTCAACCAGTTGATGCTACCCAGAAGAAGTGGACTTCCAGAGCATCCCAGCTTACGTTGTCTCTGGAAGCATGCACCGGTACGACTGGACGTCAGACTGCAGGATTGTGGAGATGTATTGATCTGACAGAAGCTTGCATTGAAGTAGCCATGGCAACCGCTGATGGAAGCCCGTTGTTAAAAATTCCTCCTCCTGGGGGTATTGTCAGGGTTGGAGTTGCTTGCGAACAGTATTTGTCGAACACTTCTGTTGAGCAATTATTTTATGTCCTAGATCTATACGGTTATTTTGGAAAAGTTAGTGAAATGATGGCAATGGCTGGAAAAAATAAACAACTGGAGGACATTGGGCACAAATCTTTCAGTGGAAAGCTTATGGACAAGGCTCCTAGTGACACTGCTGTGAGTTTATCAGTGAAAGACCTCCAACTTCGATTCCTGGAGTCTTCACCAATGATTGTTGAGGGACTGCCATTAGTGCAATTTGTTGGAAATGATCTGTTTACCAGTGCTACTCATAGAACCCTTGGTGGGGCTATTGTTGTTTCATCTTCTCTACGCTGGGAGAGTGTTGAGATAAGTTGTGTGGATGCTGAGGGGAAGTTGGCATCTGAAAGTGGCTCTTTCTTGAGTTCTAACATAAATGTGCCTTCACCAAGTGATAATGGATATCTTCAACTAAGAGCTGTATTCTGGGTGCATAAGAACGAGAGACATCAAATGGATGGAAATGCTCATTCAATCCCTTTTCTTGACATAAGCATGGTTCAAGTCATACCATTACATGAACAAGACTTGGAGTCTCATAGTTTGAATGTCTCAGCTTCCATATCTGGTGTTCGTCTTGGTGGGGGAATGAACTATACTGAAGCCCTACTGCATAGATTTGGAATACTTGAGCTTGATGGAGCTCCTGGAAAGGGTCTTTGTAAAGGGTTGGAAAACTTACAAAAGGGGCCGTTGTCAAAACTTTTTAAATCAACTCCTATGATTCTTGATGATTCAGAAGATGGTATGAAACAAACAATGTCATCTTATTTTCTCTAGTTGGTCAATTTGGTTAATACATAATAAGTTTATTCTAAATTCATATTCCTTATGTTCATATCTTAGTTTAAATTAATTTTTCTTGGTTAATAACTTTTCACCAGTTGAAAGCACGGGGGAAGGGAAAGAAACAGGTTTTCCACACTTGAAGAAGCCAGATGATGTGGATGTAACTATAAAATTGAGAGACTGGTTATTTGCTCTTGAAGGTGCACAGGATATGGCTGAAAGGTGGTGGTTCTCCAGCCATGAGGATGAAGGAAGAGAAGAGAGGTGTTGGCACACATCTTTCCGTAGTTTACAAGTAAATGCAAAAAGAAGTCCGAATAATGTTAAAGATGAAAAAGCACAAATGCATAGAATACAGCATCATTCAGTAGAAGTGGTTACGGTGAGTTCATGCTTCTTTCTGATTTTTCAAGATTTAATGTCTGGGTTTATAAATTTGTGTTCCAAACTAATGCAGAATAAAAGATTTATTGTCTGATTTCAAGAATGTAGTTATTTTGTTTTACACTAATAATAGAGAGAAAACTAGATTAAATTTTCTTATGACAAATAATCTGACATCAAGCATTGTGTCGACAGGAATATCTAATCACAATGACATATTCATTCAGTAGTTCCATCTTATAATCCATGATATCATTCCTCCATCATATATATGAAAACCAGGCAAACTACTACAACTACACTGAAAATATAACTTTTTTTGTGGGATGGGGAAACTTTAATGGATCATTTGACCTGCTACTCTTCTGTTGACTACTAAATACTGCTTTGTGTATAGAGAAACAATTCATTTGTGAAAACTGAAAATAATCAAACATCTGCTTGGAAACATATATAGACTCTTGGTTTTAATAAAATATCATGAAAACCTACTTCTCATGCTTGAAGCTGAATTTTTTTCAATATATTGGTCTCTTTTCTCAACTACCTTTCCTAATTCATTTTTTCTTTACAGTTAATAACTAATCATTCATCTATGTTGATTTGGTTAGCTTCAGAATCTGGTAATTATAATTTGTATAAGAGACATGCACATGGGCTTTAACTCTGATTTGTCCCACATGAAAGCACTAAATGGGGAAACAGCATTTTAGATAGGATATTTGGAGAATGGTGACCAAAGATATACATCAACTTTGTGACATTTAATTCAACCTTAAAAAATTAAAGTAGCATTATATTGTTCATTTAGGTAAAACTTAAATTAGTGTGTAACTTTCAAGCACTTTTTTTTTATCTATTTTATATTAATTTTAAAAAATTAATGAGGAATTTACTTTCACAAATCCTTAAAAATGAAATTAATGTTAAACTCTTAAGCTCTTAAAGGGTTGTTCATTCATTTCTTCAAAGTCAAAAGATAAGGTTTTCTTACACGGACAAACATAAGATGAGAAGGTTTTATTGTTACATTTTTAATGAATTATATGTTGATTATGCTTATCAAAGTACATTTGGTATATACTTTGGAAATGTTAAATGTCATCTATTCTGGATAATATATGATTTATTAGCTCTTGGTTTAAGCATGTTAAAACTAAATACCCTTATTAAAGGGTTTTCTTTGCCTATCTTCTCATTTCGGTCTCCTATCATACAATCTTACATGCTGAGCCTGAACATGCAGGTGGGAGTTCAAGGGCTGCAAATCCTGAAGCCTCATGCCCAAAAAAAGGTTCCTTCATCAATGGTAATTGCCAATGGGGTTAAGGAATTTAATGACACAATTGGAGGAATTGGTCTTGAAGTTCGCTTGATATTATGTGAGGAGAATGTTGATGATGAAACGACTAACTGGGAAGTGGAAAATCTAAAATTCTCAGTTGGACAGCCGGTAATGAGAACTGTTGATTTAAGTATGGGTCATTGTCTCTCCTTTATTAGATGATTGTCTGTAATGTTGATTTTACCGTGCAGGTTGAGGTGGTTGTAACGAAGGATGAGGTTCAGCACCTTACTTTTTTGTGCAAATCTGAAATTGATTCATTTGGACGGATAACTGCTGGAATTATACGGTTGCTTAAGTTAGAAGGCTCTGTTGGTCAGTCTGTAGTAGATCAACTAGGCAACCTAGGTATGTTTCCAAAGTTTCTTACTCATTGAATTCTATTTTTACTCATAAATTCGTCAGAATCTTTTGCATTACCTTAAAGTTAGAAAGCGATGGGACTGTTTTATTATCTTTGGATCATATGGATTTTATACTTAGGTCTAGCATTCTTGACAGGTGTAGCATATAGATCAAAGAGAGGCAGTGTACAAGAGTACTTGCTAGCCACAAGGATTTTATAAGTGTTTTTTTCTCTTCTCAAAAACATAGTTTATAGGAAATGGATAATGCTTCAATTCGAAGTGTCTAGGATCCAAGTGGCTGTTAAACTGATGATAACTACCTTAAGCTGGATGCCATATAATAATACTTCAAATAAGCAGTATGAACCCTGAAAGATGCGAACTCATTTATTTTATGGTAAAAAGAGATGGAAGTGCAAAGGCATCACTATGATTTAAAGACATCTCAACTCTGTTGGCACCTCAGAGAAAGATGAAAACTAATGGTAATGCGTAAAAATGAGAAATCTTGAAGACTGAGAGGCACTTGAACAATTTCTTGAAAATACTGAATTTACTCTAACTCTAGTTCTACTGATTTTCAATTCATACATATATAGACAAGCACCTTGCAGTGGTATAAGTAAATACTAAGGGTATGTTTGATTAGCTTTTCAAAAACAGGTTTCTGTTTTAAAAACAATTAAGAAAGAGCAAAATAACAAATTTAGTTCTTTGTTAATTTTTAAAACAGAACAATGTTTTTAAAAAGTATAATCATACAGCTCTAATTCTCTGGATTTCCTCTTGAACCGGAGATGTCATTTAGGTTAACTACAATTTCAACAAGCACGTCATAAGGCAAGCATATCATAGGTGTTTGCATGCTGGTGCACTCTTGTTTATTCCTTTTGTCAACTATCATCATCTAATAATGGCATGGCATGATGACTTGCAGGAAGTGAAGGCATTGACAAGATCTTCTCTTCTGAAAAGGCTAGTAGAGATGGTAGTGTTAGTAGTAGAGGTCTTTCTCCATTACCAAACTCCTTAATTGAAGAACCAAAAAAAACTAAGGAGCAGACATTAGCTTTGCTTGAGGAAGCAGTTATGGACTCACAGGCTAAACTTAATGATCTAATCAGTGATATTGGTACTTCAGAGTCGTCTTCCTCACAACACCTTTCCATCGTCAAAGTGAGTCAAAAGATCGACACTATGCAGGGCTTATTAATGCAATTGCGGAATCAACTTTAAGGTTCTTCTGCCATTTTTTGATGTATAAATATATAATATTCAATTGATTTTCGATCACATAGGTTATATGAAAATCTTGTGTATATAGGATACAAGTCCTTGTTGAGTGAGTGTTTTACAAAGCGATATCATTGTAACAGAAAATTTTGTTCCCTTAAGCAAAAATTGCAAAATATTTTCCGACTATGTAATGTAATTAAGGCTAATGCTGCCGTGTACAAGTGATACATATTGTGCACAGTGCAAGAGTAAATTTAACCGTCAGATTAAAATGATCATTATATGGTTTTTCACACTTGATTTCTCTCTCTCACACACATTGTTTTCTCCTTCTCTCCCTTAAGTTCTTTCTTGTGCCATTGCCACCCAACAATTGAAGATGTCAATTTGATAAGCTCATTAATTAGTGGCCTGTCAATTTGATAAGCTCACTAATTATTGGCCTCAACCTATATGTAAGATAGGTAAAAAAAAATCATAGTTGAAAATGCTCCATAAAAGAAAATCTTCAACATTAAGAGCATCTCCAACAGTAGTCAAAATGAGTTCGCCGGTCAGCGTGTAATTACTTAACTTCCCGTTCGATGTGAGTTCACTATTGGAGTTGTGTCAAGCTGTCGGTATTCTCAGGAAGGAACTGTACTTTTATAATTTATTAGTAATAATAAATTTATTATTATTTTTTTAATTTATAGCCGTTAACTTCTTTTTAATTTATTATAAATAATAATTTTGTAACTGTTAGCTATGTTTTTTTTTAATATATGATCGTTAGTTTTTTTTTCTTTAATTAATGATTGTTAGCTTATTAATAGGAACAATTTGTTACTCATACTTTTTCTTTACAATCTTTTTTACAGAATTTTATTTAAGTTTTTATTAACGATACTTTTTTATTTATTTTTCCATCTTATTATTTCAAACAAATTATTTGTGCCAAATGAATTCAAATCAATATAATCTTCAAATAATGTATAATAATATTAATTAGAATATTTAAATTAATATTTAAAGTTATAATAAAATTAAATATAAATAAAATATTAATGTATAAATTAAAGTTATGAGATATAATAAGGTTTTTTTTTATATTTTTTTGAGAAATAAATTTTTTGAGTTTTTCCTTAAAATTTTTTGATAAAAAATAATTTACAATTTTTTTTAAATTGAGAAAAAGAAATTAATTATTTTTGAGAATTTTTTTTAAAATTTTCTCACAATTAACAAAATGTTGATTTTATAAGTCTACTCAAATTTAAAAAAAATTATTTTAATAGAGGTCTAATAATAGATACATAATAAAAAAAAAAGTTAGTGAACATAATAAGAAAATGTTTAAAGAGACTTTTTGAAGTTTGAGGTTTTATTGATACCTCTAACAACAATACAACCTTCCTCTTCATTGTGAATCTTCCACTATTGATCATCAACTCAATAAAATTATTCATAGATTTTGGTTAATATTTCGAAAAAATCATAAGATTTAAGAATAATGTCCCTTTTACAATTTTATGCCACACAAAAAACATCAATTTTTGAAATACAGCTTGGACAAATGTGGTCTTGTATGTGTAACCTAAATAATTTAACCTAATAATATCTGTATTTGAACTTTGTCTTATGGATATCACTTTTTTATTTTAGTGTATACATTTGAAAAAACATGATTTTTTATTTTTATTTTTATTCTTTTTAGTTTTTAGTGGGGTGTAGGAAGTTGGTACCAAATGAATTTGGTCATTGAACAAATTTCTTTTTAAGGGGCCTAAGAAGATAAAAACCCAAACTGAATTATCTGAAAAGTGAGATAGGTATTATGCATATACCAAAAGCAACCATAAAAGGTAAGAGCCTTATCCTTTATTCACTTTTGCTTCCAAACTTGCATGGCTTCAACAATCCTATCATATCCTACTCTTCAATATCATCTACACATTAATAATCTCTTCCAAACCAAAACATCACCAAAAAAGCACTTCTCCATAAAATGCACTATTTCTGACCCTGAATTTCCAACACCAGACCCTACAAACACTACAATGAACAATCCAGAAACATTTCCTATAGAGAAAAGAAGAAGATCAGAGATAATAAGACAAAGAAGGCCAAAAACTGAGCTTGCAACCGAGCCACAAAACTTCGAAATCGGTTGGAAAAGGACGAAAGAGATTAATCTTGAGAAGCCAATTGGGTATGTGGTAGCTGATTTTTTGGAGAAGTTGGAGGAACTTATGCTGAAGAAGGAATTTGGATCAACAGAACTGTTGGCAAAAGTTGGAGAAATCGTCGCCGAAAGGGCGAGAGAAGAAGCAGAGGTTTTGAGAGATGAAGGGAAAGTTGAAGAGAGAATGGTTACTGAACTTTTTAGAGTTTTGAAGTTGATGGAAATGGATTTGGCTATGGTCAAAGGTGCTGTGAAGGAAGATACTTTGAGTGAGAGGCTTGAAATAGCTAAGGCAAGGTGCAGGCAAGCTATACTTGTTGCTTATTCCTTTTGAACTTTTTTTTATGGGAATGTGTTATTCCGAATACAAAATAATGTTGTAATCAGAAGTTTACATTAATAATTAAACATTTTTGTTTATGTCACTGATTTATGTATATTTTGATAAACATAAGATTCTTTTATTTTAAAAAGATATTGAATTTGGATTGAATGAAACAGTGTAATGTTGAAAGATATTAGACATTCTAATACTAGCATTTTGTACCATCCTTGCATTGTTTGATACTTTAATGAATTCTTATAAAGAATTTTTAAATTACAAGGCCTAATTGAATTTGAATTGAATTGTGGGGCCATATAAGCAATTCAATTACTTTTTTGTTTAGAAATTTATTTTCAGAGCTTTTATTTTTATTTAACAATGTTAAGAGTAAGATACAGGGAAATACTTGAAGAAATTCTTTCATGGATTAAGTGAGGAATCGATTCTTTCTTAACGAGATACATTTTTTGGTTCATACTTATCACTCAAAATCTAATCGCTTCTTTACGTTAAGGTTCTCAATGACTAGTTGATGAGAATAGTGTAGTCCAAATGAATATTAATAACCTAGATTTCAAGTCATCAAATAAAACGTAGTTTTCACATAAAAACTCTAGGATAAGTTACACTATCATCTTAAATTTTAGGATTAAGTCAACTCCACAATCAGCTTGAAAAATAAAGATTTCTTGATAAAAATTTGTATACCAATGTAGTAAAAATGGGATCAAACCAACTAGTTTAACGGACTAGTCAAACAAATGGTACAACCACAATTGATTCTCAATCCTATAGAACCGGACATAATTAGATTGAACCACGGTCCGACCAATTCATTAAAATAAAATACTTTTTTATACGTATTTTTAATTTATAGTCGTTTGATTCAATTATAGTTAATCCAATTGAACTATGACTCAGAAAATCTCATCGTTTCTAATCTAGTGATCATAACGCTAAACTCTTAGTTGGGACTTAAGTTTTCTCTGATAGCAATTCTAGAAATGTTTTTTCTTTTAGGGGGTGAAGAAAATTGGTTACATGGTATGATTCGAAGAAATTGTTTGTAGGACACATTTGTATGTACATCAGCTACTATTGTTGTTAGTAGCAAAGTAATGAAGAACACTACATATACTCCTCTTATTAAGGAGCCTCATTCAGCATGTGAATTATTGTTGGCGTTTTCACAAGCAGCCAGCAGAGAATCATAACATTTTTGTGAAGGCAAAAGGCCGAGCTTATCCTTGATTTCTGAAAGCAACACCATGCAAGTATGCAAATGATTGGACTCTGACTCCTCAATTAGAGAAAATACCTGTAAACAAGCACACAAATTTGTTGTCAAAACAACATGTGAACCAATGGATCGAACATGAAGGTGGAAATCCATGAAAGTACAATAATAGCACAATATAGCTCTTAAAATATGAGCTAGGCCTAACTCGACGTTAACAGCTAACTCAAGAGGTGAGGATTGTCTAAGCCTTATAAAGATTACATAGGTCATATCTTCAATCGACATGTGATCAATGTTGTCGTAGATTATATAAAATAGCCGTTTGTTCAAATTCCACTATGCAATTGTTCTATAGTGTTGCTATTTGACAACATTTTGTACTAAATATCTCATTGCAGAAAAATAGCGAATTCTTCAAATTCCATTATGATATAGCACTATAGCCACTATTTAACAACACTGCTGGGATATCAATAATAACCATGCTTCATATCAACATTGAACTGCAAGTTTATACAATTTGCATAAAAAGGAAATTAAAGCTAACCTTATCAAATAGAACTTTCAGAACCAGTTCATCATTTTGTAACTTATCCTTGAGGAGCTTACACAAGTCAATAGCAGAACTGACCAAAAATAAAACGAACAACAAGTAAAGTGAAGATTACATTTTTAGTGCAAATAAATCAATGGAAATGAAAAAGAAAACATAAAAAAAAACCTTAAATGCTTATTCCAAATACAACACAAGATGATTCTGCAGCAAGCATCATTCCAATAGACTGTATCATTTAGTTCCTCAAGTAGTAGAAGCAATTGATCCAACTCTCCATCGGAACATGTGTACTGCTATAAATTTCCATTGGGTTTGATTATGTTATTAAGATAAACAAGAAGGAAGAAATTAGTCAGGAACAGTTAGGGTATGTTTGGATGGAAGGTTGTAAAGGTTTATGGAATGTTAAGTTCATATTGTACCTTGAGCAATGCACAGTTATGTAAAATGAGCTTCTCATATGATGAAGAGGAAGGTAAAACTTCTAGCTTTTGGTGCAAATCCTTGAATTTTTTAATGCCATCCTCAACCTTCAAGAACACCAAAAATAAATTACAGGAAAGACACAAAACACTATTTTGTCCAAATGCACAAGCCATTCTAAATAACCTTGCTCTATCCACCAAAATGGCTCAAGGTTACTTGGAACGAAATCAAAAGAATAACAAGAACAAAAGGTAAAGGTAAAGAAGTGTGAAATTTCTTAATTTCCACCCGAGCATCCCTTACTACTCGATGTGAGACTTGGGTACCCCATTATACCCAAGTCCCTATCATAACACCATCCCTGAGAGCCGACCTCTGAGTGGCTACACTCTACAACACTTTACTTGGCCTTTCCTAATTGATATAAGAATCCAAGCGCTTGGGGAACCCTCCCTTAAAAGCTAGCTATCAAGGAGAAAGAATCGAGACACTTAAATACCCTATCGGGAATCCCACACTACTCAATGTGGGACTTAGGCACCCTATAATACCCAAGTCCTATCAGATCAACATGGTGTTGGGAGAGTTGATAACATGGCGCTTTTCCAGAATAGAACCCAGGTTCAATTTCTATAGTCACCCATTTGGGAGCCAGCCGAACTTTGCGTGAACAAAATTGGATATTCTGCTGCAGACTTGAGGATTAGTTCCACAGTGAGTCTAAAGGACCTAAACTTATGGGATACCCTAGGGTGTCCACTTGGAAGCCAAATGCCCTAATTACGGTGGGCTAGCAACAAATAAAGGCAGACGATGACTTATGAGCAACAGTTACTGACTCATTATAAATATTATGTCTTCTTATGACTATAGAAGTGTGACATTCAGACATCCTTTTATCATTGAACTGAACCCCACAGTCCCTGAAAATTCACTTCAGTGCACCATAGATGATAAACTACAAATGCCTTTATTTTATTCAACCTTTATTTATAATACAAAATCAGTTATTGATAAATTATCACTGAAATATGCTGATAGAAACTAGCAAACTGTGAGTCGTACAACATCAATCATGACTAAAATCTGAAGTAAAACACAAAATGTGAAACTGGTGATATAGATCTAGAATATAGAAAACTGCATAAAGCAAAGTACATAATAGTATCTTTTCTTAAGGACACTATACCATGCATGAGAATTTTCTTACCAATAAATCTGGAATGCTGACTGCATAATTAGCAATGAAGTTTGAAATATTATCTGCTTCATGATCTGCAAAATGCAATAAAATCAGTACAATATTTACAAGGCACAAATTTATAAAGATAAAGGCAACACCTAATCCCTCTATATACTATCATAGTACTACTCTAGAAAAACACTGGTAGAAAGTTAAAAAATTATTTAACTCAGTGCATTTTACAATTAACAAAAATATATTTGCAGTCCTAATTAGTAATTACAGTAATAAGAAGATAAAAAAATCATGATGATACTACTTGTTTTGAAGTCCAAAAGGAGCTTCTCCGCAACTGGTTCCACTAGTAGTCTTCCCAATGCCTGAAATATCTTTGCTACAGAATCAACAGATGAAATCTTTTTTATATCTATGTTTTCCAGCACCTCCAAAATATTTTCCCTCCGCTCACTTTCACAAAGAGCCAATAAATAACTTTCTGCAACATAATTCGAATCAAGTAAATTTCTAAAGCACTACATGAAACAAAATATCTGTTATTGTTGGACATCAATGTGCAGAAAAAAGCAGCATCATGTTAAAAAGAAGATTCACCTACCTCGTAAATCAAAAGTGTCCTCACCATCATTTTCTGCAATATAATTACATAGACCCTGAATCTTTTCTTCGTTATTAACTCTTAACCACAGCATCATTTCATAGTAACCGAGTCTTGCTATTGAACTAGGATTCTCATTTTTGATAACATGACAGAAAAACTGAAAGAATTCAACCAAACCCATGTCAATTAAATACAAAAGAAGAGGGCGATATGTTTGCTCTTCTACCTCTAAACCCTGTTTTCTCATTAACTCAAAAAGCTGAAAAACCTTCCCCATTTCTTCTGTTGCAATGTCTTCATTCTCAGCTCCCCTAGCTTTACCTATGCATAATTCTACCATTGCATTGTATCCTTTCACGCCGGGTTTTTGTCCCACTTTATCAAACAACTCAACAGTTGCCTCAGTTCCTAGTATCTTTGCACAACTTTCAATTAAGCGGCGAAAACGGTTTTCTTGAGAAATTTTGAACATGCATTTTCTTTTCTTTTCACGAGAAAGCTCTTTCCGCCGCACTGATATATTGCTTTGAGGTGCATTGGGCAACTGCCACATACTCAGCATTCTTTCAAACTCATTTGCACCATCAATTTCCTCATAAACGGGTCTCTTGACTGGCTGATCACCTGAAATAAGTAACAATACACTAGTAGTAGCTCAAAAGGTTGAGCAGGGCCACTTTAACTAGTTGGAGAAGGTTCAGGGTTCCATTACTGGCTATTAACATAATAGAAACTAACAACTAACAATTGCCAATCAAAAAAGACTTTGTAGACAAGGAGAAAAAAGATCAAGTTTAAAGGTAATATATTCATAGGAAGTTTGTAGTTCAATCACCGGCTACTAACATAACACAAACTAAAACTAACATTTGTCACTAAACAAAATAGATAATATATACTCTTCGTAGACATTTTAACAAACACTTACCGTAGAAAATAGAAGAAATCTGCTTAAACACATCATCAGACAATTCATCTGCAAAAACAACAACAACAACATCAACAACAAAATATGAGATTTTTACACTGCTAACAAAAGATCACCCAGAAAAAAAAAAATCCAATTCAACAAAACCCATTAACGTAATGAGTCCAAATCTAGAATACCCATAAACAATTACAGTCGTTGTTATTTTTTCTAGCATCAAAGGGTTATGTGAAGTACCAGAATCAGAGTTTCGTTGAAGTTTGAGGCTTGCAAGGATAGAATCAACATCGAATTTAGAAAGGGTCGAAGAAGAAGATGATGAAAAAGAAGAAGAATGAGGGGTGAAAGTGGTGGCTGAATGTGAACGGAAACTAGTGGTGCATAGATTTCTAATAACGTAGAAGTAGCGCATCTGAATTTGAATGAATATAAAGAAATTATGATTGATGAATTTTGAAGTGATGCTCGATTCTGTTTGTCTCTAATGTAGAAATGGAACCAAGCAAATTACTCCCATGGATGAGCGGAAACTAGGATGGGAATACGCTAACTATTTAATAAAAATATTATTTTTAAAGTTTATATATATTTATTATTTATTAATGTTATTTTTTATTATTATATTAATAAAATTATTTTTTATTTTAAATTATATCAATTAGACAATCCCTCAAGTCAATTCATATTCGCTAGTCGTTTTATATTCAATAGCGATTTTATATTTGATAGTAATTTTATATTAGGCAGCCGTTTCGATAGCGATTTTATATTCAGTAGTAGTTTCGGTCCGTTGAATTAGTCAATCACTCAATGGTCGTTCTATATTTATTTTAAAGATAATAATGAAGCTTTTGTTTCAGAAAAAAAAAATATTTGAAACTAAAAATTATCTTTTAGGTTTTAAAGGATATTTGTTAGAAATATTATTTTTTGTATAATATATATAGATATGTACATTAATATTGGTACGTGAAGAATATCATGTGGTATGAATAGAGCATCTAAATGTTTAAATGTGAATAAGACTTTTAAATAGGCTTTCAAGCTAGATCAGACTTTTAAAAATGTAGGACCGAAATGTTTAGATGTTTATAGGATATGCGCCCAAAGTATTCATTTACTCGTGGATTGAGGCTTTTTAACTCAGATGCTAATATTATCCAATTTATTGAAGATGTGAAAGGTAATGAACTTGTAGAAGTTTATATGCAGCAAATTATTGATACTCCAATTATAGTTGCAAATGACAAAAATAAGAAGAGACAAAGTGTTGAGGAGGAAGTAGTTATTGATGTTGATGAATACAAACTTGAGGGTGATGGTGGCGGCAAATGTGATAGTGAACCTGAAGTTGTAGTTGAAAATAAAGATGGACCTAAAGCTGTAGTTGAAGAAGCCGAACTTGAAATTCAAGATGAACCTAAATTTGAAGATGAAATAGGTAGTGAAGATAATGTTAGTGAAAATAATGAGAGTTTTGATGAAAGTGCAGAAGATATTAATTGGACTACTATAATTCCTTATCAACTCGATGTAGGAACTTCACTCATATTGGGTGACAATCCTATCTAAAATATAGTGCCTTCAACCCTCCAACAATGTTATTATTAGTTTGTCTCTATAGCTCCAATACTGCCTTATTGAATGCCTCACACATATTGTTGACTTGTAGGTCATATTGTGTATTAGTGGAAAATGCAGACTTAGTCCATGTTCTAGGAAGAAGTTTCATCATATATTTCCAAGCAGACTCATTCATGTCTTTCATTTTGTTCATTGCTCTTTGTCATGTTGGAATTGTTGTTGCCCTAACTGCCAACCACAATACTTCTTTTATCTCTATTCCAATGTATTTCTTCTTCCAATTTCCATAAAAGATTTTTTACACATAGCATATGCTCATTACCAGCTCTAATATTTTGAATTGCATGTACCAATTCCTACAAGCAATGTAACCACAATTAAATAAGAAATTAACTAGAATGAACTTCTAAATAGTGATGAAAATACATGAACAAAACAATAAAACTACCTTATGTTGATTTGAGAATAATGCCCACTGCTTTGGTTGTATGTTATGTAAGTCTTCCAATAGTAAATCTAGAAACCATTCCCACGCCTTTCTTGTCTCTGCCTCTACCACTGCATACGCAATTGGTATCATTTGATTATTCCCATCCTTAACCATTTTTGTCATTAATTGACCACCACACTCAATCTTCAAGAAACAAACATCTAATCCAATTAAAGGCCTACATGTATAGGCAAATGCAACTTTACAAGTTTCAATGCAAACATAAATTATTTCTAATACATAACCATTATCACTCGTAGCACATTTGATAATTAATGTACTATTTGGATTTGACTCCAATAGCTTATTTGCATAGCTTCTCAAATGTGAGTATTGTTCACTAGTAAGCCCTTATATCATCTCAATGACTCTTATTTTTGGCCCTATATGCTTGGTTATGTGTCAATTTAACACTCCATCTTTCAAGCCCTTCAACAATTAAACCCTTTGTTTTCATGTTAGGTGTATGTCTAAGGGTGGACATAAACTTCTTTGCTAGCCACTCAGTTTTGGCTTGCATATTTCCAGGCGTCCTATGACATGTATGTTCATCAACGAAACTTGCAACCAACCAAGTTTTACTTCCAATTATGTTACTAAACTTTATACAAAAAGGACATTCCTTCTTGCAATTTACAATCATCCTCTTTTTATCACTTTTCTTAAAGTATAAATTTTTGTTGTTTTCCATAACATATTGTTTTATAGTCTTTTTCACACTGGACTTTGTATTAAACTTCATTCCCAACTCAAATCGAACACAATCATTTCCTATAGGCATCTTAAAGTTTGGGAACTTTAGCCTTGAGTCCTCATCTTCATCACTCTCTAAAGGTGTTTCTAAATCTGAATCCTCATTCTCATCTTCAAAATCATCTTTCTTTTTTGAATACATGTGTCCAAATATAAAGGCAACATATGTTCTAAGATACAACAAATGGTCCTACTATATGCCCCTTATTAGAGAGTGAACTAATAGATCCCCATATAATGAGGAGAGCATAAGGCAGGTCCAAGAAATAGAGAAATAAAAGTAATGATGAACCCAAAAGGTCAAACATACTACCAAGAACAATTCCAATTGTGAAATGTAAAAAATGTGGCAAGTTTGGGCACAACAAAAGGACATGCAAAGGTAAAACTGCTTCTGATCGTGAAATTTTGAAAGGTGGAAATAAGGTAAAATTGTTACTCCTCAATAATTAATGGTGATGTTCTTATAAAATATTAGTTGATGCATTGCAAAACTGATACTTGTTCAATAATTGATGTTGTTGTTTTTATGTAGAGGACAGAGAGAAAAGGAACAAAAGCAGGTCAATGTGCACTAGTAAGTCTACAAGCACCTCAAGGATCACAAGCATCACAAGTTGTATTAACTCAGAGATCACAAACACCTCAAGGATCACAAGCACCAATTCAAAAATACTTAGTGTCGAATGGCCTTATGGCTTTAATGATGTAGTTTTTTGTTTAAGCATAATATGTAATGTGCAGTGGCAATGAATTCAAATGTGTAATTGCACTATTATTTTGTTTGGTTCTCTAATTTTAAAAATAGCCCTATTATTTTGTATGACAACTAAACTAACCCTCTTATTTTGTATGAATTGGTTTGTATACATTATTGTTTCAATTGTTGATTTAATACCAAATTGGTTTAATTTGTGTTTATCTAGTTTAATTTATTTATTTTCTATTTTAATTTGGGACTGATTTATATTGGTACTAGTTTAATTGAGACTGGTTTGGAACTAGTTATATTGGGATTGTTTAGTTAGGACTAGTTTATATTGATATTGGTTTAGGACTGGTTTGTATTGGAGCTGGTTTTGGAACTAGTTTAATTGAGACTCGTTTGGAATTAGGTTGGAACTGATTTAATTGAGACCGGTAGAAAAATAGAAAAGAATAAAAAATTACTGACTTACAATTTCTACAGTTTAAATTCCTTTTCATTGTTTAATTATTCTTCAAATAATTCTGAAAGTAACTTTCTGAAAAATTAGCAACATAACTTGGTAAAAACATAGTTTCAATGCATATATTAGTATTACCTATTTTTAGTTTCAGCTTTTCATATTTCATTCAAAATCCATAAAACAGGTACTGATACCACATTGATATCAATATGTGCAGGAGAATAATACATCACATTCATCCTAATTGTGTTTTGATTCAGTTTCTTTCAATTTCTTAATTTGGGATAACAAGGTTAAAGAAAAATGAAATCTTAAATATTGCACAGGTTTCATAGCGTGGAATTGAAATATAAATATTTGAGCAACATGCACACAACTTGACAATTTAACACACTAATTTGACGCATTATTTTTTTTAGTTATTGACACTGGCTTCATTATATCAATTAGAGCATTTGACATAATTACAATATTTCATTAAAAAGATCATTTGATTATATGAACATAGTCATTACATCTTCACATAGAGTATTACAACAAACACAAGTATTACAACAAACACCCAAGGCAAACTAGAAGAAAAAAATCCATATGAAAAGAATCTATAAGCCAGTCCATGTAGATTCCAGATCAGATGATGAAACGGGTTCTGGTAGGTCCAACAAAGATATAGCTTCCTTCAATTTGCATAATTCCAAAAAGACGCTCGTAAGTTTATTTCTATCATCCACAAGACATCTTAGTCTCTCTGAAAAATCAAGCATTTCGGAATAATACTATTCAGCATGAGTAAAGATTTCTTATACTTGCTCAAAAATTATATTATTTTGTTGCAATTAATTATGCAGCGATGCAACCATATTTTCATTTCGGGCCAACTCGTCTTTCGTAAGTTCAAGAGCTTCTAGTGCAGTCGATTTCTTTTGCAACTCACATAAACATTTCTCAAGCTCACTGGATTTATCAGCAAGAGACATCTTTAGTGAATCTCTCTGTTGTACAAATGTCTTTCCTTTTGTCACAAGATCCTTCTTTTAAGGTCCTTCTTTGTCTAACTAATGACTTGACAAAGTATAACACAAATTACATACAATTCAGAAAGTATACCAATCAAATCATAGTTATTGACATAAAATGTGCAACTCCAAAATGGAAAATATTTTCTCAAATAAGAAATCTCTAAACCCCATTCAAAACATTAAACCATTCACGAAGGTTATTTGCAAAAACGGGGACACGGTTAAAATACTCCTCGAGGTGGGAATGAGGATGGGTTTGGGGAACATTTTGTATGGGAAGATGGAGAGTATTCCTCGCACTGCTTCGTTGATATCCCTAAATATCATATGTGCAGTCGATCTAAACATAAAGACGATCTTGAATAATAATTTGTAATTTAATATATCGTTTTAAAATATTGATAATGTGGTGCTTAGGCTGGTCTAACTCTATAAATTCAACGATTAAGTGTTGCATTTACTTTTGTTAAGTTCCTAAAGTATTACTTTTTTTTTTTTTGTAAAATTACTTATAGTAGAATTATTATTAATAACTTTATTTTAAATAATCTTTGTATTAAAAATAAAAAATCTCAAATTGAATTTAGATTTTGTAAGATTATGAACAACCATATTAACTTGTCATCGAATAAAAGATAGCTTATAATTAACTTGACTCGCTAAGATAGTACTACAACATGCTAGAATATAACCTAATTCCTTGGTAATAAGCCTTGAATCCTTAATAGCATCCACAATCACCCTTCCAGATACACGTCTCGCATAAATGTTTAATTTTTTTTTTTTTTTGCTACATTAAGCTTCCAAATTGTAGTACAAGCACCTTCAATTGACTCATGTTTTGCTAGCTTGACAAATTTTTTTACAAAGTTTGTAGGTTTATTTAACACTATAATTATCACCATTTGTGTGGCTCCAAATAGAAATAATTTAATATCCTCTCTAGTTTACTGAAGAAAGTTAGAAGTAAGAAAACACATACAATAATAGGGGGTGTGACTTGGGCCACCACTTTGATTAAAACCCCTTTACCCACTCATGATAAAGATTTAGTTTCAAGATTGGATTGTTTTTCCTTTCAAATTTTATCCTTTAGGTAAACCAAATATTGCTACCAAAGATGGAAGTCCAAGATGTTTTCCTTAGCCAATGGCATTAGAAGTGCATCTATGTGTGTGTTGCTACTAAAAATGATTGTAGATTTTTGGAAGTTTATGAATTGCCATTAGCAAAGTCATACTTATCAAGGATGCACTTCAGGTATCTAGTTTCAGGGATAATAGTTTTGCATAATAGGAAAGTATCATCAGTAAAAATAAGATGTTATATTGACAAACAACCTCTTTTGATTCGAATATCATGGAAATCTCCATTCTTTAATGACATCAAGCTTAATGTAGTGAGAGCATTATCTAGTATGTCTCTTGGCAAGAAACTCAACTTGTTTCTCAAAAAAGCATTTTGGCAACACTATCTATCTTAAGACGATTGGCTAGGCTCTTGGAAAGTATTTTGTAAATGATACTACAAAAAAGATTAATAATTACTAATTAAAAAAAATAGAAATTAAAATAGAAATGGTTACAAAAATACATAAATACATTAATCACAAATCACATTTAAACACCATTTTATTTTGTTTGAACTCTACGATGCTCATGTGAATTAGACTTTGTTAATCCGAAGTAGATTAATAAAATCAAAAAATTACTTTAATCAATATTCAAATTCAGATTCAACTAAATGATTAGTTCTTAATTTAAATTTATTAATCTCTTGAAAATTACAAAAGAATACAAAATTCAAACTAAAAAAACACTAAGCTATGTTTTGATAAAATAGAATAAAAACCTTTGCTCTATTATTTGGATGTCTTAAGATAAAATAAATAATAAAAAGTGATTTTATCTAATTCCCCTCAAATTAAAACTGAAACTAATTGATGGAATATAATAGAATGCATTTTATCACATTCTACTTCATCTCTTCGTATTTTTAACAATCCAAACATAACCGAAAGGAAACCACAAAACCTAATTACTAAATATTAAACACAATAATAATAGCATAATACGATAGCCTCCACGTAGTTTAGATGCGCCCGACACTATTATCGCCGGTGAGTTCCCAAGCCTAATAGCTTTCGAATCCTTTTTCTCACCGGAATCAGTAATTTCCAAATTTGCCCCTCCCCACAAACGGTCCCGTTTACTATACCAGAACAAAATCTTATACTTAACCGCTGTCGTAAAATCCACCCGAAAATAAACCGTACCGTTAACAGACTCCGTCAAGTTCCCGGCTCCAGCGGCTTGTACCAAGCCGAGTTTCTTAGCCTTCTTCTCGTGACCTTGGTAGAATTTCTCAATGGTAGCGTTACCGAGTGAACGAGTAGCGTTGAGATCGGAGAAAACACCGAAACGAAGTTGAACGGCGTCGTATTGAATACCTTTGTCTTCGTTAGGGTTAACGAGTTTGAGAGTGAAGAAGAAAGTCGAATTTGAGGTGGAATTTAGGGTTTTGTTGAGGGCAGGAACGTAAATTCGGTCTATGTAACATTTTGGTTCGTCTACACGAATGCTTAGCCATATGAACAGGGCTGTTAGGCCCATGGTTAATATAAAGCCCGAACAACATGAACAGCAGCTGTTGGGCTCGGCCCCCATTTAAGCTCGCCGGAACTTCGAAACTAATAAACTCTTAACTTAAGAGAGAGCTAAAGTGTGTGTGTGTGTGTGTTTATTTATTTTTCCTGTGAAGAGGTTAAGAAGGGTGAGTTTTATTTCTGGATTTGGGATGGGAACTGCGAAGTTTCCATCTTTTTGATGCGTTCTTTACTTGAAGGTGTATTTTATTTTTCATTTGAATTATTATTCTTGTTATTAGTCTAAAATTACTCTTTAACTTATTTTCTCATTTCACTATCTTAATTATTTCTGCTGCTCATTTGATCTTTCATGATATTCTTAAGTTGATTTTACTGTTAATTTTGATTAAAAGATATTTCTTTTTCATTCTACTCATATTTATGATCTTCAATCTAAAAATTTCAAACATTCATTAAATTGATTATTTTCAAACATAAAATCTTTCCACTTATGAACAAATTCAAATTTATAATATTTCAAATTCAAAAAAATACAAAATTTGTAAACTTAGTATTCTTCTTGTTTAGAATACCTCTGTGAAGTAGTATATAAAATAAGAATGCAAACAGAAACATCATTATTCATTTATTCTCAAGAACAAATTTATTCACAATTCCATAAATGTAAAGTATAGTAAAAAATATAATCTTGAAAATGTGAAATACTATCATCAATTTGAGTCAATATCAATTGAACCTTAAATCTTTATGTAATGATCAAGATCTATTAAGTTAGATTCATAAAGATCATTAAGAAATACTAAATTTATCAAATCAATAAAGAATGATTTTGATGATTTTTTGCTTTTCTGAATTTGAAGATAATGGATTTGAAATTTTTTAAATTTTATTTATCTAAAGAGACTATATATTTATGAGTCTATGAATTTTAAGATGAATAAAAAAATATGACAAAATTTAAAATGATTTAACTAACAGAAATATAATTGAAATAAAAAAATAATATTTAAAAAAACTATATTAACATTAAAAATAAATGAAGAGATTAAATAGTAAATTATAGTTGTTGTTAATTGTTATCATTATTTATTTGATTCTAACATGTGAAAAGGATGTTTGTAGAGTACGGTTACGGTTAAGTGCAAGTCAGTTGATGTAAGCTTAGAGCCGTGTGGTCCCCACTTTACATATATAAACGCATTAAAAAAAGAGAACGTACTTTTTACTTGCGACTGTGAGTGGCTTGGCCCCAAGAGAACGTGTCGCACGCGTAGGAAAATAAGTCCAACCACAATAATTGATCATATACTCTTACTGTCTAGTACAGGCCTATTCTACATTATGTTTTTATTTTAAACCTCCCATATTTTATTTTAATAATTTAATTGAAAAATAAATAAAATCTCATTAAGAAATTTTTCTAGCTATGAATCGAACCACCATAATGTATGTAAAGTTATTTTACCTCTGATTTTAACAAATAAACAAAGTAATTTCCACCTTTTCATTTCATACAAAAAGTTCTAGAAACATTGAGCGGCGATAATTTGGAACTTTCAAAAAATTTAGAAAGTAGATTTCATAATAAGCTTACGTATTAATTTCAAAGCACAAGTTATGTTATAGAATTCTTAAAATTTAAAAATGTGGTACATATTATGTTTTTTAATATAATATTATTTCCTTTAATTGTATTGGCTAAAAGTAGATGGTGAGATGATAAGGTATCATAACTTTTAAGAATTTGAGTATTTCGTGTGAAGTTTGAATTCGATGTTTTAATTTTTTTTATAAGTTATATAATAATAGTAATAATAATAATAATAAATTTTATTATTTTAAAAAATTAATAATCAATTCATAACATTCTTTTAAACATATTGTTGAATCATCTCAAATTTTATGATGAATTTTATAATAATAATTATAATAATAAATTTTATTATATTTGATGCGATTAATATATTTTTGTGTGATAAGATACTATTTAGTAATAATATATCAAGATAAGAAATTATCTAGGAGTAAAGAAAATAATGGGAGTAAGAAAAATATTTGTTAGTAAAAAAAATTCTTATACAAATAATATGATTTTTTATTTTTTATTTTTCACAAACTTGAGAGACCAAATAACAAGAGTAGGATAACGAAGAAAAACAATTTTTTTTTAAATTTTAATTTTAGTAAAAGGATAAAAAATATTTATTAATTTTTGTAGAACTTTAAACATAAAGACTTAATAATTTATTATTATAGAATTTTAGACCTTGAATTTAAGAAGAAAAAATATAGAACTGCTCAATCATTGCAACTCTTTTATTATATAATATTTATACCATATTTTTTCTAATATAAAATTTTGCTATACTATAAAAAAAAATAGATACTTCAAAATTTAGAATCTTATTCGATCGTAGATCCTAAACATGCTCAGAATTGCCACAACCTCTAAGAGACGATAGTGGTGAAATAATTAGACCATGAATATCATTATATAAGGCGACAAATATTGTACGAAAAGCTCAATATCAATAAGAAATAAATAGTAAACCTATGTACTTTATTATATCACGAACATGTTTTTTATCTTCTTTAATATATATCAGCTAACATGTAGATGTGAAGTCCATTATATACACTAATTATGTATCATCTACCATTCTTCTTTTTCAATGGTTTTCAATGACGAATGCATCCGTGAAATTAATGCACAATTTTGCTTTCTCCATTCATATTTCTCTATAAAGAATTAGTTAAATAAAAATAAAAGAAGAATAAAAAAAATCCACAATTGAAATCTATGGAATTCCAAAAATTTCAATTGTCAAATTTCTGAAATGTATCGCCTCCTACCAGAATATTCATAAATAAAATTTATAAAATTTCAAATTATTACGATTTAAGAATTTTTCGGTCTTTAAGCTGGAGTACGAGCCTTTGCAGACTAGTGAAAAAGTTGACTTTTTAAAAATACTAGGAGAATAATTAGGTTAAATTGGATCTATAAAAGCACTCAAAGTAGGAGTATAAGTTATGGAAAATGCTCCTATACTCTCCATTTTTTCCTATACTCTCCATTTTTTTCATAGGGTATAAAATACACTATTGAAAGCTAAGTATATTTTAATCAATTTTACGAATATTAACTTTCAATAAAATATAAAAAATTAAGCGGATGAATATTTGTCTAAAGTTAATGGAGTATATAGTTATTTTTTCAGGTGAGTGTTCGTTCGTCTCCCATATTTTATTTTCTGCTTCTAAATATGCTATAAAATAAAATAAAATATGATAGTGTATTTTAACTTTATTTTTTTCCGATATAGTTTAATGCAAATTCGACCTTTCAAGTTACCTCAACCCATCTCATCTAATACAAAGTTGGCTGGATCTTCATTTCACCATTTCCTCTCTTTTAGTATTTTCTTAGAATGAGGGAGCCAAGGGGAATGCTACTCGCACCCCTACCTTTTTATTCAATAAAATACAGTAAATATAAATACATAAACCAAGTTGTCATTTTCAAATCTAAATTATCCATAAGATAATGCCATAAGCACCATTCCAACTATCACATTGAGCACTGTCTACTTTCAGAATGACACTACAAGAACAATTGGTCAGTTTCATTGTACTATTAACTATTGAGTAGGTCTCCATGTGAAATTTTTTCTACTAGCTCATCAAGGGTACCCTACAATTTTTCTCTTCAACCAACTCCATTATTTGACATATTAATATTTCAGCATTTACTTTGAATTTTATTAATTGGTACTCCTAATTATCAACTCAAGTAATGAATCGGATTAATTATGTCCAATGGAGGAAACTCATACATAAGAAAATTGTCATCCTATCATTGAAGTTGCAAAGTTTTTAATATAGTCCCCAAACTATTAAATACTTTGTAATCAGATCCAACTTTAAAAAAAATTGTAATTGGATCTTTGAATAGTAAATTTTCAATTTCATCTTTGAAAATAAACATGGGCTTCAAGTTGGTTTTTAAGAAAAATAAACTCTTCTTTTAATTTTTGAATTTAAATTAGAACACGTTAGTCTCTGTTAATTTTCACCTCAAAACCAAATTTTATTCACTAAGTTATATAACATACATATTTTTTTTTCAGGTGCATGTCAATTAATGACATTTTGTGTGATGGAGAAATTGATTACTAATTACGATTCAAATTTTGTGTGATAGCAGAAAGCACAAAACTCGATCAATCGTAAATTTTTTTTGGGGATATTAGTTCAATTAGAAAGAGTTTAATAAATTTGAATAAAAAAGCAACTTACATGAGAATCAAATTTGAGACATTACACTTAAACAAGAGACACACAAATCCATCATATTAACAAAAACATTTACATATAAATATATTTAACGATATTTTAGATATATCTCACGTGCTGAAATTAATTCTTAGTTTGTCAAATTTAAGGATCCCACATATCGTACAAGATAGAATATGTCTCCTTATCGGTAGAAAAGTGATAGATATCCTAGAAACAAGTTGAGGCTGGAATTGTACCAAGTTTCAGTTTTGGTGTTTGATTGATTACTTTAGGAATCCTTTCAACAAAATTTTACGGTATTCCATCATTTTCTTCCATTTTTTTAAAAATATAATATGTTTTAGAAAATTCAAATCTTTTATTTTGATTTTTTTTTTAAAAAAATTTGAAATGCAAATATGTTTAAAAACAAAATAGAATTTTCTAAAATAAAAATATATTTTAGAAAATTCAAATTTTGTGTTCTATAATTTTTAAAAATTTCAAAATATAAATTTATTTTAGAAAATTTAAATATTGTGCTTCGAAAAACTTTTAAATTTAACAAATATGTTTTAAAAAAGTTAAAGTTAATTTAAAAAATAGAATAAACAAAATTGAATTTTTATTAAAAAATTGAGATGATATGAAGTAAAACTTTTTCAAATGCACTTAATTACGGTCTTGGATCCATCTTTATAAATGTTGACGTGAAAATAAAGACATGCTCAAAATTATTCACATTTTAGTTTTATCATATGAATTTGGTACGTATATTTTTTACAGATAAAAATAAAACTCACTGCGCAATAGCGCCATTTGGGCTACACTTAGCTGGTGTTAATTTGAATTTGATATATAAACATAAATCGTTATGGTTATGTGTTAAAACTAAGCATAACATTGAATTAGGGAAAACACCGGTTCACGCATCAATAATTATATTATCATTTTATTAATATTGTTAAGAAATTTAGACAAATTAAATATTAAATTAACATAAATTTGTATAAAATATTTAGGCTTAATTGCAGTTTTGACTCCTCTATTTTAGCTGAATCGGAAAAGTAATTCTCTCATTTTGTTTCTCCCCAGTTTTGATCTCTAAACAGAATTTTGTTCCAAAATTTGATAAAATATTATTTTTTTTACATTTATTTAAGTTACATCATGTCTCAAAATCTCATTTGCAGCAATTGTACTTGAAATTTGTGATCCATTGGTGTAATACGACTTTAAAAAATGAAATTTCATTTGGGTCAAAATTCTGTTTGGAGATCAAAACTGGGGAAAAACAAAATGGAGGTACTACTTTCGCGATTCAGCTAAAATAAAGGGACAAAAACTGTAATTAAGTCAAATATTTATTCAACTAAAAACTAATTAGAAAGGAAACTAAAAATCAAAATTAAAGATGAATTATTTCAAAAATTTGTGATTATCAAATTTTTATAGGTTAATTTATAGTGATTTGGATTGGTTTGATTGATTCTTTATAATTTTTTTTATTAATTATTCCATTTATTCTCTGTTAGTCAACAACCTAAACGGTACAGTTAATCAAGTGTCTCATATGATCATATGAAGACAACTACTTAATACGTTTTATACATTTTTTCTATCATCGAAACTTAATTTTCAATTATTTTATATCGATGCACAAACAATTAAATTATGTACGGTGACCTTGATAACAATATAAACGATTACACAACTTCAAATCAAACACACTCCACCACTCAATAACATTAAGGTAACCTACCAAATCAAAACTAGAACGTAACATATCATAATTGAACATGAAGAAAAATCCCATTATATAAGAAAAACTTGTCAAAATATGAGTGGAGGATGCCAACTTTTTTTGGTTTTTTTACTCTAGAAGAGAAACCTAGATAGCCCCACTTTATCACCACGTTCCTTAACATCTTCCATTATTTGCTCTTTATACTCTCCAAAAGTAAATTTCTTGTATAATGGTATCGTGGCATAGCTCTCTATCACAGCATCAATGGAAGGGGTATAGAAATATGCCATAGAAAATCTTTCCACTTTCTCAGCAGCAATCACTCGATGTTCAACACTCTTGTACACCCCATTGCTTAGTGCCTGCATAAAATGCTACCCATTTGATTAATTATCTAAAAATTTGTCACTCAAATAACACGCATATTAAAAATAAAATGAAATGTTAGAGATAAAGTACTAAAAACATATCAATAATTATATATGTTTTGTATCTGATCATAATTAAGAAAAAATATTATTTAAATATTATTGATGCATCTACTCAATCTATGTTATTTTCATGTATTTTGTTATTAATTTTAATCAATTAGTTAAGTAGTATTATTAATAAATTATTAGTATTTTTAATTTTTTTAAATTATTTTTTCTAATAAAATAACATTAATAAAAGAGGGTTGGAAGTCACATCCTAGTATGCGACAATGTTTAGAAGGTAGAAAAACAAAAATTATAGTATGAGTGATTTTCCATGATTCACTTTCCTTAAAGTAATCGCATCTTCAAAATGTGATTTATTATATTAATTTTAAAAAATCAATAAAAAATACTAACTTACAAGGTAGCATGTTGGAGATGAACTTAAAATAAAATATTGATGAAGAAGCAATTAAAGTTGTGTAAGGGATTATGTGCTCAATAAAAGTTGTGCTTATTATATAAAAATCTTGATGTGATATATGATGGTATAGGGAAAGTATACTATTTTTCAAAACAACTCGTATTTATAGATTTTTTTAAAAAGTAATTATATTGAAATACAAAATACAATATAAATACAATATTATATAAAAATATAAAATATAATGAAATTATATTTTGCTTTTATTTTTGTTTTATTTTATGTCAAATATTATATTTCAATAAATAAAATTACTCTTTTAAATTGTCCAATTTTTTGAAAAAATTATCAAAATACATTCCTTTTCAAGACTTGTAATTGTTTCATTGTTGGGCCTATCATATACATTCGTGATGTATATTTTGTGTACAAACTGAATCAATCACTATGTAGAAATAAATAAGATAGTAGTACTTTTGCAAATTTTTCATAATAATATAAAAATAAAATTTATTATACTAATATTTATCATAAAAAAATATAAACTGTAATGTAAAATAACAAGACTTTTATATTATAAATGTAATGCTAGTATACAGTAATAGTCAATATAAATTTTATTATTCCACGTACAAAAATTCTCATTCATGATATAAAATTGCAAATTTCAACTACTTATTTTATAAACAAAAAGTGTGCAAAACTATGACATAATAAATCAAGACATTCTAATAATGTTGATTTTTCCTGCGTGATTTTTAATTACTATATCAAAATCAACTAAAAGAAGCTAAAGACTTAATTAGAAGTGTATCATTTGCATTTTTCTTGAATATCTTTTTTTTTTATTACAAACATTTTTCTTCAACTTATTAAATACATTAGTTTGTTATTCTAGTTAATCACACTAACTAATTCCGAAACTAATTAATTAGTATATCTAATAATAATATCTAATAATGTAGCATATAACTGCAACTAAAATTTAAAATCATATACTCCAATATGGTAATTAATGAATGAATATAAGAAAATTGTAAGAGTATAGTAAGATGATTAATTAATATACCTGGAACAAATCACCAATATTAACAATGAGAGCTTGAGAATTAGGTTTGACAGGAATCCAATTTCCATGTTTCATGAATTGCAATCCACCAATATGATCTTGATGTACTATAGTAAGGAAACTAGAATCAGCATGAGGTAAAAAGCCAATCACCTTTGAAGGGAATGGACATAGTGGATATCTATTGAGGCGAAGATAACAAGTGTTTGATGAACAATTCTTTTTGAAATAATTTAATTTTATGTTCAACTCTTGTGCTAGAATTTCCACCAACTTCTCTGCCAATGGAGTAACTACTGTTACAAACTCTTCAATTGTTGATCTAAAATTACAAAACCAAATTATTATTATTATTATTATAAATGATTAAAAAACTGAGAGATCAAATACTCAAAAGCTAACTTTTTATATATATATATATATGTGTGTGTGTGTGTGTGGGGTACTTTACAAAGAATTCACTTTTATGTGCCAAACTAAAATTAGTTATTGCAAAATGGTGATGGATAATTTGTACTTAATATTGAAGTTATTTGGCAAGTCAACGGAGAAATCTCTATGTACAACCCTTTTCATGCATCCTTTTTTGGTTGTCAATGTTTTATCCCACCTTTTCCACTTTCTAATTGCTCTCTCTCAATTCTCTTACAAGGATTTAAATCCTTGTTGTGTCATGGAAAAGGATCAAAATATTTTTCTCTTCTTTCACTCTCATATGTCTTTTTATCTTAATCTTTTAGTTTTCAAGGGAAGAGACATAAAATGGACTAAGGTAAAATTTGAATCCAAGTTCCCCCAAATGATTTATTTTAATTAGAGTTCATAATCATACATAATTTATTTTTTGAGATGCATAAATGGAAGATGATTTAAATACCAAAAGAAATGAGACTCAAAGAGTCTATTTATAAGTTGATTTTTGAAGAGTTTGAAAGTGGAAAACTTTGGAAGATTAAATTTATATCTTGATATATATTTGATATTTTTAAAAAAAAAATTAAAAGGACAATATGATATTATATATTCATTTATCATATTATTCTTTCAAAAGAATTTAAAAATTAAATATATATTAAAATATAGACTTAGGTCTCTAAAATCTTTGCCTCTAACACTCACTAAAATGAAACTAGCAATCAACCCCTATTTGTTTTCCCTCTGAGCAAGACTAATTGATGAAGAGAAAAGATTTGAAACTCTAAACCCAAAAATTAATCCTATTATACTCAAACTAATACAAGTCCATCTTTTAATCTTTATGTTAATTTTAAACCATAAAAATCACAAGCACAGTGATGTCTACCTCAAACTTTTGTGCTGATGGATCATCTTTGCAATATCAGGAACAAACATGTGTAAAGCTTCTGACCACATGAATTGCTTTGGTTTGGTGGCAAATGAATTCCCCCACCTATAACTTCTTGAAGGCAAGTTCAAAAAATTCTCTTGTGATTTAATTTCAAAAGCCATTCGGAACACTTTCTTTTGTTCAAAGTGCATCCTCTCTAGAACCTCTTGTGAAATTCCATGATTCATAACTTGGAAAAATCCCCATTTTCTAGCTGCTTCAATTATTTCTTTCATGCATTCTTCTCTCTCAAGGTGACTAAGTTTTAAACGTTTTAGATCAATTAGAGGTATCTCATCACACTTTTGTACCATAGAGGAATTGTGATCATTTATGTCACTACTATTGTTGGCACCTTGTAAAAGGGTGTGGTAGGTCTCTAAAAATGGTGGATCATAATCCATTTGAGAGACCAACAAATACTAGGGATTATTCTTTTGGAATATAAGCGCGCGCACACTATATATATTGTGTGTATTAGACAACCACATATAAATGCTACAAATGGAGAACAACTAAAATATCATTTCCATGCAAGCTACTGAGGTTTCTAGGGGAGCGCGACATCATCAATGAGTTAAACGTAGAAATCTTGATACTAAATCTTAACTCAAAACCTTAGAACATTAAATATATGAGTCACGTCTTTTATATTTTTAACATTTTCTCCATTTTTAATCGATGCGAGACTAACCACTCACACTATCTTCCTCTCAAATGTGAGTCATCCACAACACTAGATTTGATCTGCACTATGATCTTGCACTCTCATTTCTCCACCAAATCAAATCATGGCTCTCATACCACTAGTTAGGGAGTTCGGGGGTGTGAGAGATAAGAGATTTTGACATTACATCTTCATCTAAAACCTTAAGACAATAAGTATATAAATCATCTTTTATATATCCAACATTTCTTCCATTCCTAATGAATGTGAGATTAATGACTCATACTTAGATTCCAAATAAGACATGTGCATATATCGGAGGAGGATTAAAGGGACTCAAATCGAATCTAAAAGTATGTTTAGGAGTTGAGTTTTGGAAGAAAAATGAAAAGACGACTAATTTTTTTTCAAATAAAAAAAATATATAAAATAATTTTTAAAATAAATTAAATATAATTGAAATGTTTAATCATCGTTTATCATAATAGTCTTTTAATTTTTTTTAAATATAAAATATATATATATATATACACACACACACGTAGGTTTCTAAACACATCTCCATCAAATTCCCCCAAAACACAAATCCTAAACATATTCTTAGTGTACGCATCGGCAGTCCGGTGACCAAGACAATATATCCCTTAATTATCCAATTGTGGATTAATTGTTACTTTTTTATTTTTTTATCAGCGTCAAGATAACTAATAAAGTTTGTTATTTTACATGTTATTATTATTTTTTATAATATCTTTAATTATTTAATATCTCATCTCGTAAATTTTTCTCTTTATAATAAATAACTAATGTGTTATTGATAAATTAATAATTACTGATGTATTGAACTTTAAAAACAACAGAGGAACAAAATTTGTTGCAAATTTAACAACTAAAAAAGAATGAAGGGAGTAGTAGTTAGCAAATTTACTGTGTCTATTTATTGGGTAGATATTCTTAAAATAGTTTTTGCTTAAATGTACCTTCCATTCTCTTATTGTATTTAAAATAAAATTTTAATTTATTTATTTTTAAAATTGGATTTTTGGTTCTTCTGTTAATTAATTCTTAATTTTTTTTTAGTTTTCTATTAATAACGTGACATTTAAAAGACATTTATGAATTAAATAAAAGTATGTACTCAATAAATAAAAGAAAGTAATTATTACACAATCTAAGAGGGTAATTATTTATCGATAAGGTATAATTTATCTGACAAATATCGTTAGATTAATATCGTATCTTATATTCGAATTCAAAACGTTGTATATTCATTACACCAACTCAATTACATCGTTTCACACAAATATACACAGGGGAGGACAAATTGAATGAAAAAATAAAAAATAAACATACCAAAATATGGTATTAAATTTTATATATATAAAATTATTACTTGATTTAATTGAGAAAAATAAAATTGTTAATAAAAGTTTAAAAGAACAATAAAATTATAAGAAACAAGTTGTTTTAAAACTTAATATTCCATTCATTTGTAAGTATAAATAGACCAAAATTTTAAATTGTCAAAAAAATTTCATCGAATTTATAAAAAAATGAATCATATTTTAGAAGATTAGTGGATTGATTAAACTTTCTCTATCAAACATAAAAACTCCATAAGTGGATGATCAATAAATTGTCTAATACTTTCTTACCCATGTGTTGTCCCTAGAAAGCCCCAAACAAAATGTACCTATCAATTCAAGTTTTTTCTCCTTTAATTAATTTTCTATCTGTCTATTTAAGCGTATGGTGGTGGGTCTATGTAGTGTAGTATGTAGATTGTACACAACCAAAACTTTAGAGGGAGATGAGCTGATAGAAATTATAACTAGGAGATTTTCCTTCTCATCCACAAATATTTTCAAAAGCTCGTCAAAATTCATTTTTATTTTCTTTTAATTTTAACCATTTTTAGATTTACTAATTTAAATGGGATTTATTCGAATTAATTAACCTAGAGATTTAAAAATTAATTTGAATATTTTTCAGAATTTTTACACCTCTAAATTAGTTTTAAAATATAAAAAAAAAAATTTAAATTTTACTTTTAACTTGACCAATCAAAAAATATATAATATCCTAAAAAATTACAAGTTAATATTTTTATTTCCGAGTTAACTATGGATAAATTTTGCCGGGAGTGGTTAATCCAAAGAAGATTAAAATTAATAAGAAAAAAAATTTGAACGAGTTTTGAAAATGAAGTCTTTTATAATTCACTTGATGACCAAAAAATGATCCCTTATTAAATTTGAAAAGCAATAATCGGTAGCATAAAGCAACACTCTATTAAATTTAGGTAGTTTATTTTTCCACCATCAAATGTCTTCTATATTGGTGAATCCATACATGTATTTTAAGAGTTTTGAGAACATAGATGGGTGAAAAAAAGAAATCATCTCAAATGTAAGTGTCAAAACACGAACAATACTAAACAAGACAAGCCGTATTAGAAAGTGACATTGAAAAGCCATTGTAGAAAATGACATTGAAAAGTCATTGTAGATAAATGTAGGAGGAACTGCCGCTTAATGGTGTTTTAGTTCGCCATTCTATTTTCATCTTTTAATTAGAACATTAATTTTTGGAGGAGGGATGATTCCTTAAATTTGAGATGGAGACTTCATTAATTTAATATATCTTCGCTTTTGATATTAATTAAGATCGTGGGTTTAGATAAATATAAAATTATTTTAAGAAGACGATCTCTATTAAAATAATACTAAGTGATATTATTAGAATAATGTTATCTGAATCTTCAATTCAATAGTATTTTTTATATATTATGAGTAAATATTGTAGGTGTATGAGTAATCGTCATTATTTTATACAAAAATCTAATTGTTCATAATATAATATATATACACACACACGAGGGTTTTTAAAAGTGGCTTAATCAAAAATATTCTACTACTCTAAGCTTGTCCACATAGATATTTTTACTTGCGGTGCGCTATTCATATTTTCTACAAACATCTAGGATCATATATGAGAGTATACAACAAATAAATAAAATAAAATAAAGCACACAATAATTTTGAATTTTGTACCTCCTACCTACTATGTCCAAACACACATCTCTACAATTTGTTCATCACTCTACAAATTGTATTCCTATAATGATATCAAGAAATGATAATACTATCACTACAAAAGATTCAAATATTTTCAATTTTCAGACATATACACTTGTTATTAGATGAGATGTTCTAATACTTCACAAGAGTTCTATTTATACGAGATAAGTGTGACTTCTTTCAAAAAGTGATTACTACTCTATATTTTGAATGATTTTAAGAATTATTTCATTTTTTTAAATTGAATGTGTATGTATCAATAGTTAAATAATAAGATGGTGGAATATTATCTCCAATGCATTGGAATTTCACACTTTAAAAATTTGAATTGATTCTCAACTAGTTTAATAAAATTTATTAAATTTTAATTTGTGAAAATCTTAATAGATTATGAAAATTATATTGTTTAAAAAAAATGGTTACAATTGTTTTAAATAAAATGAAAAGGGATAAATGAATTTAATTGCAACAATTGAAAATCGAGAGACTTGCCTTAAAAAAATATAGAAGCCCATAATTGCACTACACAGGACAAGACTTTTTTTTGAACAAGTTTCTTTTTTTGGGTCAAAAGATGAACAAGACTAAATAGATATCAATTGCTTACTTGTTTTTTATTCTTCCTTTAATTGGATTTTGGAAAGCTATTAATCTGGGCCAACAATGCAAAGCCCATTTCAAAACATTTTATAAAAAAAAACTTCTTTTTCTCATCTCAAAGTCTTTTAAAAAAATTTTAATTTTAATTGGATGGACTAATTCATATGTGTATTTTACATGTTTAGATTGATCAATCTTAATAGTTATTTTTGTATGTTCGATAATATTAAAAATAAGAGATGAATCATAGTTTTATAAAAGAATACTCTTATATACTTTTTTTTTGGTCAATATAAGAGTTTTAACGACCCAAACAATAAACTAAACAGAATTTCTAACAAATTTAAGAAAAGAGATATCAAAAGTATCATCAACTGAAAGAGAATCTTCATATCATTCAGAAGAGAATTGTCAAAGATTAATTTGTCGGTCAATTTTTATACCGATTTTCCTCGCACCTCAGTATACTTTATCATATATCATTAAAAAAAAAAAAAAAACATGTTGAATAATAGGTCTTGTTTTTAGCTTATGAATGTTTTTTCAATAATATTTGATCAATACATTTATTCTTCTCTTCGTATTATTTTAACTATTATAGATTCAACTATAATGAACCTCAACCTAGTCTATATCTTTACCGATTCAATGATCCATTGAATTTTAAAAATATTGTTGAATTCTCATTAGAATGAAAGTTTGTCTAATTGAGAAGCATTGGTATTGCAACATTTGAGGCTTGATTGATGTATTACATCTTTTATGGTGTGTTCACATTTTGCTAGCAGTTTTCCTCCTTCTGTTGGATCAGAGTTCGTTGTTGTAGAGTCTAATTATATAAGTCGGAGTATTCATAAAATTTTGTTGCCATAAGTATCCACTGCTAGAGAGAGTGATCTTCTGCTATTTTATCAATTATTGCCATAAATTTTGTTGCCATACATATATATTTATTTATTTATATTTCTGCAGATAGGGATGACTTTTTTGATTTTATTGCAATTATTTAGAAATTTTCCTTTTATTTTATCAACACAAAAACATTAATGCATTAAAACGTAAATAAAAAATATATATAAAAATTTATCATAAAAGATATTAATACATACAATAATAGTGCATTAACATATCAATTTTATTAATTTACTATCGTATACAAATATTCGTAATTACATATTAGCATTTATGTCAATTAACAAACATGTAGTTAAAATATCATTTTTTTAAAATATTATTTTTATTTATAAATATACATGTTAAGCTACATGTCATATCTCTAATAGATATCTGCATATTCAAAAAAAATTCATCCTTAGTTAATAAGTATATTTTTTAATGGGATCAGGGGAAGGGAAAATGATCAATTAGGTAGAAGGTATGACATCATCAGTTAATAGATGTGTCTTTTAATTTGACTCACAAAAATATGAATAATATGAATCTTTTGTAGTCTAAAAATATTAGGTGAGTTTGTCATATTACTCCATCTATCTCTAATTATATAACCTTATTTTACTTTTTTTCTTATCTCTTAATATAAAATTATTTTCAAAATCCAACATGCATTATGACTTCTTTACGAAAATATCACTACATAATTTATCATTGGAAAATGCAAATAATTTTCTATTTTATAATATCAAAAATTAAAAGAGTAAATACGTAAAAATAATATACTTTTTTTAAAAAATTATTATTAAAATTAATTTTCTTACCATATGTAGACTTTGTTGGAGGGTCTTCGAATAAAGGACAAAAAGAGTATTTGTTATATGCACATTTTAAATGTGTAATATGGCCTTTTTGAACTTCTGACAAAGCCCAAATGTTTGGTTAAAATCCAACTTGGTTATTTCTTTTTTTGCAAAAGCCTCTATCACTTACCATTTGAATAAATGAAATGAAGTTCTATATTGAGATCTTATGTTAGATTTAAGAAAATCTAACTTTAAATGATATTTCTTCTTAATTTTATTTTCTAATAATACTTTTAAATATAGAGAAAATTTTGATGTAGCTCTATAAGTTTACATTACGTAAAGGTTACGAATATGATATAGAACTAAGATAGGAGTTGAAGTTGCAACAAAACAGTGGTTGATGGTGGTTCTCTTCAAAAAAGGGTGTTATACTTGTAAGCACTTTAACACTCAAATAAGAATTTGAGTAAAAGATGAAAGGTTAGAAATGCTGCACATTTATTGTTGCCCCTTCCTTATACTTATAGAAACGACTCAATTAAACATTTGTAAAATTTACAGAAATAATCTATATAGAATTCTCGCTTTTATAATTAATATAAAAGTTATTGATACTACGAATTGAATTAGTAATTATCTAAAAATCATTGAAGTGAAAAATACGCTCATTCTAGAACAATTATCAAATTTATGATATATGACAAAATACAAAATTTAATATAATAATAACAACAGTTATAATTAAAAAATATATATAACTTATATTTATTTAAGTTAAGCCACTCTAGTAGACCTAAATACTTTTGGAGTGGTTTCTAGTCTATAACATTTTTTTGTTAATGGGCTTCTATAAAAATCTTGTCTTTTCAATTTAAAAAATCCCTTGTCTGGGCCTATTACCCGCAGACACAACCTTCATAGTTAATCTTAACAACACTTATTCTATTACTCTTTCTTTTTTTGAACTCACTTTTGTATTGAATAAAATTCACCCATCTTTTTAGAAATATATGTTACATAATACAGTAAAATTCACTTAAATTTTATCCAATGCAATAATCACATTGAGCATGATTTTAAATGATAATAAATCTAGAGAGGCCAACTTTATCCCCCGTTTGCTTGATATCTTTCTCAGTCTGGTTTCTAAATTCTCTCAAAGTGAATTTTTTGTATATGGTTGGGTTGTTTTCACTTTGTATAATTGCATCTTCGAAGGGGGAATAGAAAAATGCTGCAGAAAATCTCTCTACATGTTCAGCAGCAACCACTCTGTGTTTTATGCTTTTGTAAACGTTATTGCTCAATGCCTGCAATTACACACACACATACCAAAGTTGCGGTATTAAATATATATTTTATTTACCATTAAACTATATGATATTAATTATGGAGGTAGATATTTATTTAAAATTAATGTTGGTATATACAAGATATTTCCCAAATGATAAATGTAAGAAAGAGATTATAATATTCAGAAATAGAGAGTTAGACAATAATGAAGGGGGAGCCCCCCTCCCCCAACAAACTTTTTCTATGTGTTTCTTTATTGGACTATTATGATAATAATATAGATGCTAGTGCAAGCTGAAAACAAAAAGGGAGCATACATGCATATTGGACATTAATTATTATAAGACTTACCTTCTGAATAATTATAGTAATTTTTTAAAATAGAGAATTTTAGCAACCAAATAAAAACTTAATTTAGATAAAAAAAATTTAGTGTAACTTTTTTTCAACAAATTTTATCCTTTGTTTAAACTATATGTTTACAATTTTATCCTTCATTAAAGAATTGATTTTTCTTTAAATTGTATTAAGTTTTATAACTCGTATTATTCTTTATGAGTAAAAGCATGCTCTAAATGACACATACAAAAATTATGACACATCAAATAATATTTAGCAAATTAATTTAGAAGATACGGAGGAAAGAAAATATGACGAAGTTTCACCTGAAATAAATCACCAATATTAACAACTAGAGCTTGTGGATTAGGCTTGACATCAACCCATTTTTCATCTTTCATCAATTGCAAGCCACCAACAATGTCTTGATAGAGGATGGTAAGGAAACTAGTATCATTATGAGGCAATAGACCATACACCTTTGAAGGTATAGGGCATTGAGGATATCTATTGAGCCGAATGAAGGAACTTTTTGGCAAGTAATTTTCTTGGAAATGGTTGGATTTCATATTCAATTTGAGGGCCAAAATATTTGCCAAGTTTTCACCAAGAGTGTTCATTCTTGTTGCAAAAGCTTCAAGGCTTGATCTATACTTACAAAATGTAATTATATAAGGCATTGTAAAAATACACATGAAAAAAAAATTAAGGCATGTCATACACATAAAAGTATAAGTTTAATATTATATATTGATGATGTAACTATCATTTTTTTTATATAATTAAAATTTGTAATATTTTTAAACAAGTGTATTTTCTTTTTTCGCTAAAAGTATCTTAAAATATATCTAAACATTGTTTAAAATGTTTATAACATAATTGTCAAACAAGAGTTTCACTTCACAAAAGGAAATGGGTGTATCACAAGTCAAGTGGGAAAGTCATCCACCATAAGAATGGACGAATCATATATGATATTTTATGTCGCGATGATAATATGTCAATGAGTCAAAAAGTTAATAACCTAAATAATTATTGTAGTCATTAATATTGCCAAAAATTCAATTTCACATTGATTATAAAAATATTGTCTAAATAGAAATCGAAAAAGATGAAGTTATTCTAATTTTATTAATTGATTTATGTAATAAAGTTAATTTAAAATTTTTAAATTTTAAAATATTATTAGAGTTAATTGACAACATCTCATTTTCGATGTTTTTTCTTTATTATTATTTTTTACTAATACATTCTCAAATATATATTTAAATTGATCAATTTAAATATATAAAATACATCTCTAAATTGATTAATTCAAATAAAAATTATAGATTTTTAACAAAACATGACAATAGATGAAACTTTAGTGTTGTTCTATAAGTATTGTTTGTGTTGAATGGTAACTAAATAATAAAAAAATACACGAAAATGCACTAAAGTTTCTTACCTTGTTAATTTCTTATCTTATTTTACTGTAAGTCTATTATATTTTTTAAATGAGGTAAAATTGATTCTAGAGTTGTAACATTATTTGTGATTTTTTTATTGTACTTGAGAAAAATTAATTTATCCATCAGAATTGATCATCGGCAAGAATTCAAAACTTTTGACTCTAATTAATTTTTAATCTGAAATTTATCTTTCAAATTATTTTTACATAAATGTATATAAAAATAAATTACTTTATATTTAGCTGACTTTTATCTACCATTAATTTTTCATTTAAATTCTTTTTTGTCATTGCAAAACTAAACCCACAATAAATCAAAAAAATTGTCACTAAGAATAAAAATAATACTGGAAAAAATAAAATAAATTCTAATTTTTCTGTCACAAAATTTATTGACAAAAATGGAGAAAAATTCCATGTTTACCCTTAAGTTAAATTAGGTTGAAAAAACTAAGGTTACATAATTTGCGGTTGCTATACTAGTAATTAGATTGGTATAATTCTGTTTCTATGTAAAGTACCTTTTCTGGAAGAAAAAAAAAGTTTTTGCCGTATGTATAAGAAAAAGAAATGATTGGGGGATGTAAAAAAAAAAAAAGGTAAGATTATTCCATTATTATCTTTAACATAGGGGCCATACCTAATTTTGGCAAGAACCGAAGAACATGATTTGAAGCATATGGTTTGGCTCTAAATTCATGCATCTTTCTTTAAATAAATTGTTGCAATATTTTCTGTTTTTTGAAAAGAAAAATTCAATAGTCTCCTTTCCTCCAAGACATTTCCAATCATATTATAAAATCACTCAGTACTTCAGTATGTTTAAATTTAAATAAAAGGAAAATAAAAACATTTCTCTTATATATAATATATAGTACAAGTACAACAAAAACAATATATTAAAAAAAAAATTGAAGAAAGCCTAACCTCAGAGTTATGTGTTGATCCATACTTGGTAAATCTGTCAGAGAAAAATGAAATGCTTCTGACCAAGAAATTTGTCTAATATTAGTTGCACATGGATTCCCCCATCTATATGTTTTTGGAGACAAATTAAAGAAATTTTTTGCATCGGATTTATTCACAAAAGGTTCATAGAACAATTTCTTTTGTTCATATATCATGTTCTCTAGAACCTCCTTTGAAATTCCATGATTAATTATTTGAAAGAAACCCCATTCACTTGCAGCTTCACTTATTTCTTTCATGCATTCATCTCTCTCATCAGGGTTTAATAACTTCTCAAGATCAATCATAGGTAGTTCCTCACTTTTTTCTACCATTGAGTACAAATCATCATCATTTTCTGAACTTTTTTCCAAAAGGGTCTTGTAAGTGTTGAGAAAGGGAGGTTGATGATCCATTTTGAGAGATATTATTAGTGGCTGCTGAATGTGGAAATCATGATAAAGAAAATTAGCATAAATAGGAAGTTAAGTTCACTTAATTAATTTAATCAATGATTAGTTTAATTAACTAATTAAGAAATTAATTTTGAAATAGTAATGGTCAAAATTCAAGATCAATAGTCTAACGAGAATCTAAAGTACACGCTACGCAGATATAGTGTGTTTTGAAAGTGTTAGCTTCCACATTAATACTATATAGTTAGAGAAATCTACAATAATATTGCGTTTCTAAACCAACACATGTAAATAATATATGTTGGAAAGAAGAAAAAAATTCAAGTGCTGCGTTGAATAGAGATGTGTAAAATGAGACTATGTTATACAATTAATATATAGTAAATAACTATTGCTATCTAGATTCAATTTCAATTTTATTGATTCATTATATCTAAATATGTCTTGTTGCCCTAATTTCTATGATACACACGTACATTTACATGTATATAGAACAATTTTGACCCAATGTATATAGAATATAGATAACGTACATATGGACATTCATGTATATGATTTAGAGATTTGGTGAGAAATATAAAGTTCTTTAGCTATGAGCTTGAAATTAGGCTCCAGAGACATATATATATAAAATGATATAAGAAATTAAAACTATACTATAAGATCACCTGAGCTTGAGTTTGAAATGATGATTATGGTATTTCAGCAAATTAGGTATGAATGTAAATATATGTATGTATTATATAGTTTAATTTGATTAATGAAATGGTGATTTGCAGAGATATTTATATGCATGAATGAAGTCTGGAATTAATCGTATTAAAATTGAGTATATGGTTGAAGTAGAGAACACGCGGCAAAACATAGCATCAGAGAAAGAGGGGACACATAGACGCATATGCTATTACAAACATATATGTAATCATGGTTGGATATATTGTATCCCTATGAATCATGATTTCATTTAATTACCTTTAATTTATTAATATAACCATTTGACTTGTAATTGAAATATTACTGTGGCTAATTATGATTTAACTTTTTGTTTCAAAAAAATTAAGATTTAACTTTTATAAAAAAATTTATACATTATCATGATCATAAAAATCTTTTGATTAATATAATTTTAAAATCAAACATATAAAATGATGGTGATATATTAATAATGTAAAAAAATTTATATCAATCATAATTAATCAAATTATATTTTACAATATTAATAATTTTTTTTAAATAAAAGTCCAGCAAACTTCTTTAAACAAAAACTATCCATGAGTACTCAGCGTATCAAAAGAGTAAAACTTAATTATAAAATAGTGTATTTCATAAAAAATCTTCAACCAAAATAACAAAGAAAAAGAAAACAATAAACTTCACCACTAAAAGTGCGATAAATTTAAACACTCATTTAATTGACCACACCACTAATAAAACTCTTGGATACGTCTACTTAATTTTTCCAAGATAATAATTTAAATGGTATGAAAGTTTACTTAAAAAAAATACTGTAAAATAAAATATGACATTCTGTATATGATTACCAAAAGTTACATTGTTTGTTTGATTTTCCACTCGAGTATTAAGTTGTTGTTCGTTAAGAATAAATTGTTTTAAGGTCATTTAAATTTGATTTCTAATTAAAATAATATTTTATTAAATTTCATTATTTATGGATTAATTGAACTCTAGATTGATAGATTAATTTTCTCAACACGACAAAAACAATCAAAAACAATATTTTTAATTACCAGAGTGAAAATTATTGAATTCAAAGAGCTAAGTAGTAAAACTCATACACATTAAATAGTAAGGAAAAGAAAAATAATGGATAATGAAGATTCAAACTCATTCCAAAACATTTAATATCTCTCTAGTTTTTTACCACCTGGGTTGCAATTGAAAGACAGATAATATAAATAAATGTCTTACATTTATAATTATATATATACGTATATTTATGATCCATAGTATTTGCATAGTTCAAATAATCTATTAGTTTTAAAGAATAATATAATTGTCAGCTTCGAGTTTTTCTTTACCGACGGGTTTGTTTTATTACTTTTTTTTTTTGTTGATAGTGACGGGTTTATATTATTACTTTTTTTTGTATAGTGACGGGTTTATATTATTACTTTTTTTTTTCGGATAGTGACGAGTTTATCCTTTAACAAGTAAGAAACAACTTTCCTAAAAACGAAACTGTTCTTTTGACGGGCGATTAGATTTTTCATAAAGTTGCACAAAATTATATGTCTCAAAACATATAAATAATTTAAAAAATTCATAAATTTTTTGACAGAATATTGTCTCCCGTCACTTGAATTGGCTCGGCACTAAAGTTTGATTCGGCAGTCATATCAATAGGTCCACAAATACTTTTAAGTTTTAATTATATTTTTACTCTCTTATCACATTTACGGAAGAATTCCACTTTACAAATTACAGTTGGATTTATATTTCTCACCTCATCTAAGATTAAGATAATATATTTGAAAAATAATAAAAACAATAAATTTTATTTTATTTTTAATCTTTAAATTTAGTTGAAGTATAAAAGTCGTCTTTCTTTTTTATTTGTCTCAAATTTTAATTTCTCAAACAAAATTTTAAATACTAATTTAATAATATGTCAAAAAAATAATATAAAAAAGTCTACATAAATTAATTACATTTTAATATTATTTCAAATTTAAAAAATATATTTTCTATTTTTAAAAATACATTATCTATTTTATTACATCGTTTAATTACGAAATATATATATATATATATAAAATACTTTCTAAACTTCTT
>JBBPBS010001143.1:6957052-6975736 GCA_037974835.1 Cicer judaicum | reverse complement strand
ATCACAAATTGTTCAATTTGGTAAGTATCAAATTTGGTAAGTATCAAATTAATTTTAACAAATTAGTTAATCACAAATTAGTATTTTTTTTTTTAAAATATTATAATTAGTTTTAATTTATTAAATAAACAATTATCCAATTGTAAATTTAATGTATTTTCTGTGAAATTTATAATATAATTTACTATTTTTAATTTTAATTATAATCATTTTTAATTATAATAATAATAATAATCATTTAATATTATTATTATTATTTGTATTATTTATTAATTTAATTATTTGTAATGTATTAAATTCATTTTTTTTTTGCTAAAGAAGAAGAACACGATAGAATGGATGAAATTAGAGATTATGTCTTTGGAAATTGTTTTTTGAATTCGGGTACGAGGATGTTTGGAAAATTTTATTTTATTTTATTTTATGTTTTTGTAATTAAATGTTGTAGTAAAATAAGAAATTTGTTTTTAAAAATAGAAAATGTATTTTTTAAATTTTGAATAATATTAAAATGCAATTCACATAGACTATTCCATTTTTTTTTTGACACATTATTAAAAAAATGACATTTTAACAAATTTTGTACTAAAATTCTATTTGGTACCAATATTGAGAACAAATAAAATTAAAGATTATTTTTGTGATTCAACAAAAATAGAAGATAAAAAATACAATTAAGTCAAAATAATAAATATTTTGTCTTATAAACACAACTCAAATCATAATTGTGGGTTAGAACAAGGACAAGATATTGGATATGTTGAAGTGTGGATTTAAATATGATATATTCCTTTTTTTTATATCTAATATGAGTGAGTATCGTCACTTAATTTTAAAAAAAAAAAAAATTTAAAAAATGAAGTTATGACATTACAAAAATAAATAAACACTTATTGTATATATATTTTACATTTTTTTTTTTAAAAAAAAGTAAGATAAAAAAACATCCCAAAACTCGTTATCTCTAAATCAGAAAACACATGCTCAACTATGGACACTCAAATTAAAGTGTATTTTTTTTTCTTGTTTGTGTTAAATTGTCATTATTTTTTAATCTTGCAATGTAGTTGGACATTCTAAAGATAAATGTAAGAAATATTCTTATAGCGTTGGAAAATTCAACCTATTGAAAATGTTGCAATTGCAAACTAATGATTAAGAAATATGTCTTTAAAAGCAGACCAACTAATAATTAGTTTTCACATTTTACATTTTTTGATGACTTCTTCTTTTCATTCAATTTATTTCTAAGAAGTTTGGATTGTTGTTTCTTTTCTCCCGAGTTTGGTTTGGCCACCGAAGTTTTTTTTTTCTCTTTTATTTCATTAATATATTCTACTTTCTTGAAGAAGAAAAAAATCATAGCTTGTTATTGGCATAAATCTCTATTATACGAATGATGGAAAATATTTTTAAAGGTTATACTGCAAGAATACTTACTATTCTTCTGCTCACTATCTATTGACTAATTTAATTTGTGATCTTGTATACTATATTTTTTTCTTTTAATTTTATTTCTTCATGTTAATCTTTGGAAGAGATATATGTTCACTAGAAGTTAATTCAAATAACTATCTATTGTTCAAAGATATTGAGAATAATGAAATTTAAATAACTATCTATTGTTCAAAGATATTGAGAATAATGAAATTTAAATAACTATCTATTGTTCAAAGATATTGATAAAAACTTATTATTGATTTGGAAGAGATATGTTCACTTGAAATTAATTCAAATACTCTTGAATAGTTTAATAGCACATGAAAATATCAATTTACATATGTTTGTTATGGTTCATTTGATATTGATAATATATGAAGAATAAAACTAATAATATACTCTTTAATACATAATTTTATTTTATTAGTTAAATATTCATGGGTCCACTAAATTTATATGGGACCACTTGTTTTGATGTAACTTTGGTAAATTTTAACTTATCAAATAAATTTTGTCAAAAAATATGTTTTATTAACACTCTTCTTATATGAAAATCTCTTAAATATTTAATTTTTTTTAGACATATAAAATGGATTCTTAAAGAAATTACTTAATCAAATGAATAAATCTATTTGTATACACGACCAATCTAGATCCATATTGTATAATACTTTTAATGAATATTTTTAATATCCTGATATGAGAATGTATCATTTGTCTATTTTTTTACAAAAATCATTTGAAAATAAATTTGTTATAATTGATATTTTTGTTGATGTAAATATCATTATAACTTCTGAAGAGCTTCTAAAAGTTGATTATATAAAGAAGTAGTTAGAGACGATATACTTCTGAAAAATACATATATTTATTTGGTATTATAAATTGAGTATTCCAAGAGTAAATGAATTTAAATATCAAAGGTTCTAAAAATGATTCTACGTAAACAAATTACAAAAATGTTGTTAACTCCAATAGTTGCAAGGCAACTCATGTGAACAAAAATTGATTTAGATAGTAACAAAATGATTAATAACTATTTAGTCTTGAAGTAACATAAATTAGTGCAATAAAAAATTAATGTACTTTACTAATTATACATTGTGATATACCATTTGTGTAAATCTATTAGACATGTGTAGATCTTTACATATACTATGACAGTGAAATATGGTCAAGTATATATTTAATTATCTTATAGATGTAAAAAATTTAGAACTACATGAGACAAGTCTAAAAGGTGTTTGAGGCTTATGAGTCAACACATACAAGAAACTTATAATTTATGGTCAACAAAAATAACTACAACAATTCTTTATGAGAATAAGATTTAATTCACTTTTCAATTGAGAGAATGATATATTAAAAAAGATATAATGAGACATATATTAGCTATAAAAAAATTCACCCGTGATCATCAAATAATGATACAAACATTAATAAAGTCATTTATGAGACATTTTTTTACAAATTTGCAACTAAGTAAATTTTTTCAACAACTATATATATTTTCAATCAAGTGGTGATTCAAACATAAACTAAATCATTTATGTGATAAAATATGAGACGTGATATAACAAAACTGATGTGAAGTAAAGCTTTTCAACAAATACAATAAAATATTGATTTTTATATAAAGTTTCAAATATTACTTTCTACGTGTGTGTGTGTGGGGGAAAAATAATTTTGCACTATTAACTTTTGTTTAATTATAAGGATTTTAATGAGTTATGTTATATGCATAAAGAATACATTGTACAATTTTTTTCCTCTAATAAATTTTTTTTTATTAGATATTTTTTAATAAGATTTTAACGAAGTATATTCTTAATGAACATGGGTGTTATAAAATTTTGATTGATATCCATGTTTATAAGCCTTTTCAAATTTCCTTGAATCCACTTACACTCCCATTAGTAAAAAGGTTATTGGATCATTATGCTAGATAATTTATATTCTTGTAAGTACCAATGTTTGTGTCCTATAAACAAAACTCGCGTGACATTGTAAGGACATTTTGAAGAGTATAATACGCATTATTTCTTCTCCTCCTGTCGCTCTTTATCCTTCACCTATACTCTTCCAATAAAATTGTTCTAGTTTTAAATAATTTTATAACACAATTGTCATAATATAACATGATTTTTATTTTTTATGTTTAATTGTTGTTTTAGTTTTTTTATTTTATTTTCAATTCTCGAAATTGGTTCCTCTATTTTAAAATTTGATAATTTTAATCACATTGTAATCATTTAACTAAAAAATAGCGATCTGACATACTTTAAATATTGTGACATTCATATTATGATGGAGATAGATTAACATCCATAAAATCATGATAAACTTATCTCAAAACTTAACTTTGAACTTCAAAAAAAATTCATTTTTGTAAGTTAATTAATAATATATGAATAACCAATGCAGATAGATTGTCCTATATCATGAAATCGTATGCGGTATTATTTAAAACATGTCAAATCATAATTTTTTTTTTACTTTAAAAATCTAAGGGAGAGACTTAAACTATTGATATTTAAATAAAAGTCCAATTTTATGAATTGATGAAAATATATGGACTAAAAATGCAATTAATTTTTCCTTTATAAGCCAAACTTATTTTATGTGCAAATTGCAATGATTATTTCTTGCTATCTAAATTTTCAAAAGTGTCAATATTATTAAAATTGATTTAATAGTTAATCATATAAAGCATTTCACATAAATTATATTACATAATCATAATAGTCAAATAAACATAAATCTTAATTGTATTGCATCAAATTATTCTATTATTTGAATAAATGAATTTCATGTTTTTTTAATAAAATAAATAAGTCTTGATAACTTTACGATCTACGACGTGTAGATTTAACAAAGATAGTAAGAATTTTGAGATACATGGTAGTAGTCTCTCTTAATGGTAATCATGTGACACAAAGAAGGAAATGGGTGACGAGCACTCAATAGATTGTGTTTCTTCCAGAATTAAAACTCCTTAAATTTTATATATTCTTCACCTAGAGAGAAGAGATAATATGCAATGTGTCCAATATATTGGAGATTATAATCTATATATAGGACATTAGGGTCTTCATTATCCAAAATGAATACATTTATTTATACTTGAGCTCAAATCAATTATTTTATTAAAAATATAATCAACCTTAATATAATTTGATCACTAATCAAGTTAAACTTATAATTAATAAAGAAATAATATAATTAATATAAAGATATTTTTCCAAGTAATATTCTTAAAATATAATAAAAAGATAAAATATCCAATAAATATCAACTCTTGTGTTAGACGGGGTTGACATACTTCAAAATATATTTCTTTTAAAAAGGACATCAACTCAAATAAAAATTTGTAATAATTTTATTTTATATTCATTGTTTTATTTTAATCTTTTTATTACCGGTTGTCGTATGCAAAGTTCTATTTGAAAAACACATGCAGATAATAAAGCTTTGAACCAAAGAATATTGGGAGAATTAGAACTAACATGTATAATATTCATTATATCTTTCAATGTTTTTGTTTCTTTTTCAGCTACACCGTTAAATTTAGGTAAATAAGAGGAATTATTTCATACCTATTTTCACCTAAATTGTCAAATGAGATATACTTACCACCCCGATCAACTTATAAGACAAAAATATTTAAGCATTTCAGCTTCATGTCTTAATAAATAAATCTTAGTGTATTTAGAAATAAAAATAAAACTATGTAAGCCACATTTTAACTTTTATCACCCCTTTTAAGTGTACAAGATCTAAATTAAGATTAATACAGTCATATTCACGATGCACACGAGAACATGTCTTCTTGGTTAATTTACATTCAACACATTCACTTTCAAATCAAATATTATATTTGATTACACTTATGACAATTTTTAATTTGTTTCAAGCAATGACAATTGTTAATTGACAATAGATACTTAGGATAGCTTCATAAAATTACACTGAGACCTACGACCGAAGATAGAGGAATGTGACAATTCTATGGCGATGATTGGAGATTGCTCCTTGACAAGGGTAGTGTATATGCACACATTCTGACGATTAAGGGTGTTTGTGTATGAGAGAGAGAGGTTTTATGATTTGAATAGTGTGTACTTCTAAATTTGTGTCCCTTTATAGGATGTCTTTTAAGATTTTTAGAAAAAATTTATTAAAATTATGAGTTGTATGATCGATGATCTGTGTATTATTACATGATTTTGAATGTGTGTGCTTATTGATCATTTTATCACTATTATCATTGTGTGATTTAGATTTAAGTCTTCATCACCATCATTGTCATCAAGTGGTATAAAATGGAGATCTACCTTAAACCTAGAGTTCCTTCTCCTCATATCTTATGAATGTTATTGGTTTAGGGTCCAAATTAAAATGGACTAGCTTGATGGACAAATTCGTGGGATGGGTCTCAGCCCTTGATATATATATATATATTTTGTTTAGTTAATTAATTATTTAATTTTAATATAATATAAAATATAATTTTTATAATAACGTAATATTTGGTAATTTTAAAGTAAATTACTTCTCCACAGTGAGTAGCATATTTGCAAAATAATATCTTAAAATAAGTGTCAATATTAATATTTAATGCGTACTTTCTAATTAATTTGTATCTAAAAATAAATAAGTGTGGACAAAGAAAATAATATATATGATAAATTTTTAAAATCGAACCTCATTTAATAGTTTTTTAGATTCGTCTCTCACTTACTTGACTATCCAAAACAATATGGACAATCAATTAAATATCATAAGTTTCTTTTTTAAGCATATACATATTACTAACTAATTAATCACGTTACTAATATTAAGAACGAAACTCTAGCAAAGCTGTACTTGTTTTTGTTTTAATTATTTAGTTTAGAGATAAATAATATATTAATAATTTAAAGTTTGACTAAAATATAGAAAAAAAGAATTTAAATTCGAATTTATACCACGCTGGTCGGGAGCCTTCCATACCATAAGATGTAGTCTTAATTAAATCATCATCAAGCCGAGATAACAAACAGCCATACCTAGGCATACAAATCTCAAGGCACAGATTATGATTTAAGGCTAACATCTCATGATAGAAAGGACCGTAGCAAGGATCAATGGTCTGATGTTTTCTGATACACAAGATCCCCATAACTGAGGCGAGTGTAGAGCATACTTGCATCTCTTATAGGGTGTTTATGATATAAACATAATAGCTAGAGCTTTCAGAAAGATAAGAGAACTTAGAAGAACATGTTAGTATACAAGAACACTTAGGATTTTATTTCAAGTTCACTCTGAATCCAAATGTTACAACATACCTCCTTATATAGCCAAGGAGTTACATAAGGGACAAAGTACAAACTATTCATGATAATGCAAAGATAAGCATTATTGGAATGCTTTATCATGATGGGAGACACAATCATGACAACTTTTGACTATTTTGCCATAATTATGACACCTTTTGACTATAATGGAAGACATAATTATGATAGCTTTTGACTATTATGCCATATAGGCATAATTATGACACATTTGGACTATTTTGCCACATTATTTTCACTATTTTACATGGGCATACGAAATACAATACTTATACAGTACACATACATGGCTCTTTGATACATGTTCTTGTGACTCATTATCCCTTACGGATAGGCTCGTGACTTGGAGACATATTCTGATCAGACAAATACCCTTCAGTGAGATAATTGCGAAAATAATCTGGCTCGTACTCCCAGATGTCCTCCAATATTTCCCTCAAAGATTCTTCATGAAGACTTTCTGAAGCGTCGAGATCCATTGAATTTTCTTCAAAATTCATTGCTGCAAATTGTTCTTCAATTTTTATTTCAGTGTTTTGTTCTTGTTGAGTAGAGCTTTCTCCAATTTGAATTTCCACTTCTTGCCATTGGGATCTCTTGAGAATTTTATGTCCTTCTTCTTGGACTTCTTTAGGGTTAACTGGTTGCCACTGGGAATGAAGATTTCCATGACTGATACAAGTTGTATCGACCTGAGTTTTTTCTTGATAGATATTAATGAAATTGAGATAATCTATTAATTCCTTTATGACTTTTAAACTTGGAGGATAATCATCAATGGTTTCCCATACATCAGCATAATTCGAACTAATGAGGAGTTTAGTTCTGGAATCAATCTGATATGGCCTGTGTATAATGAAGACAGTTTTGAGTTTGCTTATGGCATCCTGTGCTAATCTTCTTCCTTTAACTTCTTCTAAGACTAATTCCAATTGTTTTCTCCACCATTCTAGTGGAGAGTACCATTCAAGTACAGTCCATATTAATGATTTGTGATTCTTTGCTTCCACAAGATGGTTGTACATTGCTTCAGTCGGAACATAGGCAGGCATGACATACAGACTAGTTGCACACCAGATATACCACAAATGGTTTTCAGTAAACTTAAGCTGTGGGTCTATCTTAAATGGTAAATAAAAGGGTGTGTCTATCTGAAAGGGAGACCGATCCGAGAGCTTTCTCATGTCCTTCATAATCTTGGTCATGAAGTAAAAGAGGTTGTTCCTAGCGTACTCTTTGAGCCGAGATGGGGAGAAAGACGAGTCTATTCCAGGAGGAAAATCTTTGAAGGTAGAGCCATGGGCTGGTAGTGGTTTGACCATAAATATGAGTGGAAAAATGTGTTTTTTAGTGATGACCTGGATGGGTTTTATGGGTCTGGAAAGTAAATCAGGAATCAGATTTTGATTTCCTTTGATATGTTTTACCGTAAAATCATATCTTGAGAACCAATCTTTGAGCCTAAGAGCTTGTGGATCTGGAGGCATCTTGTTTTTAAATTCGAGAATCCTGGGAAAAGAAGAATTATCCATCTGAACTTCAAACTGGTAACCCCTCAAGTGGAAATCGAATTTTTGGATTCCTAATTTGACTGCAAGTGCTTCCTTGTAAGTGGTGTGGTAATGTTTTTCGGCTTCTTTAAATTGTCCACTCGCGTGACCACAATAATGCTTTACCCCATTAATTTCTTCTATTAAGATCGCGCCCCAATAATGATCACTCGCATCAGTTTGCAGAATTCTTTTCCCATTTCCTGGAATCTTTAGGGCAGGTGGAGTTTGTGCAATTTTCTTTAATGTTTTGACGGCTTCAGTATGTTGTGATTCCCATGGCGGAGGATTTTTCCTAAGCAATCGTGACAGTGGACTTGTGTATCTGGCAAGCTTTGGGATGAAATTTCTGATATAATTAATTATACCAAGAAATTGCTAAATTTGTTTGGTGGTGAGATTTTCATCAGGGAAATTTAACAGTTCTTGAGCAATGTGAGGTTGAGGTTGATATTTCCCTTGAGAAAAATGCATTCCTAGGAAATCAATCTCTGTTTGGGCTAGCTGGCTTTTCTTTTCAGAGAGCATTATTCCATGGTCTTGGGCTATTTTGAAGAATTGGCTCAATAATTGTTTATGAGCCTTTTCATCTTTTGAGAACAACAGGACATCATCAATGTAGATGAGGATGCTATCGAGGATAGGCTCAAAAATTTTTGTCATGGCTTTCTGAAATAGCGAGGGAGCTACCTTAAGTCCAAATGGTAATACTGTCCATTGGTATTGGGCATTAGGAATGCAGAACGCTGTTTTGTAACGATCCTTGGGTTCAACACCTAGTTGCCAAAATCCTGATTTCATATCAAACTTTGAGAAGATCTGAGCATCTTTGAGGAAGATGTTTAAAGAAGAGGTCTTTGGAATAGGAAATTTATCGTCTTTCAAAAAATGATTAAGAGGTTTATAGTCAATTACCAACCTCTTTTTCCCTCTTATTTTCTCAGACCTTTTTTCTACATAAAATGCTTGGCAAGCCCATTCAGATTTCGTGGGCTCTATCAGTCCTAGTTTGAGTAGCTGATTGCATTCTGCTCGGGCCAAAGCTAAGTCCGACGGGCTCATTCCTGGATGAGTAGCTTTGGTTGGATTAATATCTTCATTGAGCTTGAAGGGAAGTTGGACAAAAAAGTCTTTGTTTGTCCATAACGGTTTTGGATGAAAGAATTCCCCATGATTATCCGCACAAAGTTTCAGCAGTTTAGATTTGATTTCTTCATACCCAGCAGGAACTTCGGAAAGGGAATATAACTTTAATATTCCTGAATAGGGTTTAAATTCTCGTTTGTATTTGATTCCTGTAGGGAGAATTTGGAGCCTATTTGCTGCTGAATAGACATCCATTCCAACAACAATATCTTTATTTGGGAGGCTACTACCAATGACCTTTGTCCAAACTATGCATTCTGGGAAGAATCTGATACCAATCTTTTCTTTTGTCATCAGATCTGTTATGAAAGTTTTGCCATCTGCTGCTACAAAGTATGCAGCATGCTTCGCCCATGCTTCTGTAGGGAGAATGCTTGGGTTCATCATTGTTATCTGTGCACCAGTGTCCATGTAAGCTATGACCTTTTTGGGATGAGAAAATTTTGAGGCAAGGACATGGATTTCAACACAAGGGAGAGGAGGAGTAGGTAAGGTACTTCCTATTTCTTTGAATGAGTAAATAGGAAAACGTCTGTCATCTTCTAATTCAGCATATGTTGCTTCATCTGAAGAAGAGTTATCTGTGGAAGAGTCTTGAAGAGCGAAAATTGTGTCTTCATCAGCAGAGCTTTGTTCGGAAAATAAGGATTCCAGATCACCTTCTAGTGGTTGGAGAGAATTGATCATTTTGGCAGCCTTGTTGGATTTGTTGGGGCATCTTTTAGAAAAATGTCCTTTTTCTCCATAAACAAAGCATCTTTGATTTTCTCTCTTTCCTCTGAACGACTTCTTTCTAAAAAACTTTAAAGCCTTCCTTTTCTTTGCTTTCTTGAAGATCTTGGAAGGTTTGGTGAAACTTTTATGATGTTGCTTTTTTCTTGTTGAACAACTGCATTTGTTGTCTTTGCACTTGATCTCTAAGTAGGGCTTTTTGCAAGCCTTAACGAATTTAGATTTTTGTTGTACAATCTCTGAGAAATGTTGGTGTAATCTGCACAGCTTTTCAAGTGCTTCTAATGTTATTTGATGAATCTGGCCGAGACTCAAAACTTTGATATCCCTATGGGAAGCTGCTATCATCTTATGAATTTCTGGTTGTAGCTCTTGAGGCAATGAAGAGATATATGTATTTTTTAGACTATGATCATTAAATCCATTAAGGACATAATATCTCTGAGTCATTCTTTGATAATGTCTTTCAAGATCCTTAACTTTAAGTGAGCAGCACCTCATCTCATAGAACTCTTGCCTGTTCTTTCTGTCAAATATTTCCATATCTCCAATAAATTCACCGTGAAGAATTCCAAGGACAGCAGCAGTGTTTACTAATCTGTGTAACTCATCTTGTTTTAATGGACCAAGGTTGTGGTACCATTCCTTTAATGTGCCGGTCATTCTGCAACAAAATTCTTCAATGATCTTGTAAGTATCTGCGCTTATTTTCATCATTTGAGTGTCAAGCCAAGCGCCGAATTCGAGGAGTCTTTTCCTCCACATACTAGGCGGTATATCATCAAGTGTGAACCATGGTCCACTATTTATCTTTGGTTTTCCCGAGGCTGGATTTTCTTCGAGTGATTCTTCATAAATGGATCCTTCTTCTTTCACATTTACCATGAAAAATTTGGAAATACTTCCATAATTCCTCTCGGATTCTGATTCTTGTTCTGGTACTGATGAAAAGGACTCAGATCTTTCATCACTTGATGGATCTTGGGAAGAATCATCTTGTCCAAAAGAAGAGGAGTCTTCTAGAAGAGAGTTGGTTTCTTGTGGAAACGTTTGGCCTTCGGTGATCGTCATGGCTTGGAAGCTCTTTTCTGGAATTTCTTCCTTTTGGATTTTTGGGGGAGGCGTTTCAACAACATCCTGAGAATCAGATGATGATACGCTCAAACAAGTAGTTTTTTCTTTTGATTTAGATGTCGAGGTCTTGGTGGTTCTATCAGGTTTTGGTCTATAGGCTGAGGGTATGTATTTGACATAATCTGGAGGTGATGATGCATAGGTAGGGTAAAAAGGGGATACCTTTCTTGGACGTGAGAAGTATGATGGAAAACTAGGAGGGTTGAGGAAAGGATCCTCAACGGGTTTTAGTTCTTCCTCTTTGGAGGCTTTCAAGAAGTCATCAATCTCTTTTACTTGGGTTTGTAGACTTCTGAATGCTCTTTCCTTTCGGTCAAAATCTTGGCCAAAAGTTCTTTCATCCAACATCTTTCTCAAGTCATGCTCTAAATGAGAGACTTGGGCTTTTAAGGTCTTGTAATGCTTCTACATTTTTTGAGACAGAAATTTGAGATCGTCATCTGTTTCTTCTATTTTTTCCGCGATCTTATCCATTTTTCTGTTTAGATTATGAAGAGAGTCATTTTGAGCAACCATGTTTTCCGATTGCCAATTTAGAACCTCTTCTGCTTGAGTTAAAGGTTTGAGCTTTCCGTCAGGCTGAACTTCATTGGGCTGAATGAAAGGTTTAGATGATCTGTTTGTAATCGGATCCACTTTCCTTTCTAGAGCAGGAAATTGTTGGTCATATTCGGTTGTAGCAGAGTACATGAAACAAGGAATTGGCTGGGTATTTTTTGGAGGGTCTAGAGGTTTACAATAATCTGAAGGTGACCAAGAAACAAGAGTAGGGTCATTTGGCGGCAACAACTTTTCTTTTCTGAGAATTTTAAGTGCTTCTTTGTAGATAGGAAGAGGCTTTTTCCTATCATGAATCCCTACCCATGGACCGTTGTCAGGATCCAGATTTCTCCTTGGTGGATGAGGTGGCCTACATATCTCTTTTCTTTTGGGAAGGATGATATTTCTGTCAATATCATCGTCATCCAACCAACAGTCACATCCTGGGTCGCACTTGCTGGGATCTACATCCCAGATGAAATGGCCGTCTATCTTGTCTGTATAGATAGGTTCTCCTTTAGCAGTGACAGCATGAATAGGACACCAATCTTCTTCGAGTATTGGTTGTATCATCATAGTCTGGAAAATAGGAGAGGCCGAGCTTGATCCTTCTTCTGGTTTTTTGAAGATTGTTTTAACAGTTCTGTCAACAGATCTCCTAAAAGTGGCTTCTTGGGATTGTATTGGTCTTCTGTCTTGGTGGAGTCTTTCATAGTTTGTTATCCATTCCAGGGGAATTAGTTGGGTTAATTCCTCTCTTGTGATTCTCCTTGGGATCTGGACGATGGAGGGTATGTCCTCTTCTCTATTGGTGACGATCAATAGTGAATCAGAAGAACATCCAGAGAGTGGCAGATCTATGGAATGATTTTGGAGACGGTAGATTATCTGATGATGAAGAGTTGCAGACAAGGCTTCTGGGACTTGATCAGATCCAGTAATTTGAACTTGGACCTTCAGCCTCGTAGAAAGAGTTATGTCATTGAGACTCACATTGTAATTCGGGAAGATGGTGAGGACCACACTTCCAGCATGGAGAGATGTCAGGACAGTCCCTATGACAGCATTTTCGTAGTGTAAGTAGCTCGAATCTAGGAGAGCTATCTTGCAGAAGACAGGCTGATTTTTCCTTCCATGGAGAGAAAGGATTAGTCTTACGGCTCCAAAGTGGAGAGCTGTGTAGCCTTCAGCCTTCCAGTGATTTATGAGATTCTGAGGAATCTCTAAATCGACGTATTGTTCCTGATTCGTTGCTTTAAGACTACACTGATCCAGTCGAGATGACTGTACATATTCTTTCATATGTGGACGATTTGTGGAAATAAGGTTTCTAATGGATCTAGTAATGGATCTTTGTCTCTTAAAGATATTATAAGGGCTTAAAAGGGGAGGTATGGTTTCAGTGATTTGAGCATCCTCCGGAACATAAGAATACTCAATGAGATTTTCTATCTTATTAGAGATGGTCTTTTTACAATTTTTTGGGAGGGATATAGAAGAAGTTAAGGTAATAGGTAAGTTTGTAGATTCTGTTGTTTCCATGGTTGTGGTGTATCCTTCCTTACTCACTCTCTCTATCAAATTCATACCATATGCACCCCCTCTTCTAGTAACAAGGCTCTGATACCACGCTGGCCGGGAGCCTTCCATACCATAAGATGTAGTCTTAATTAAATCATCATCAAGCCGAGATAACAAACAGCCATACCTAGGCATACAAATCTCAAGGCACAGATTATGATTTAAGGCTAACATCTCATGATAGAAAGGACCGTAGCAAGGATCAATGGTCTGATGTTTTCTGATACACAAGATCCCCATAACTGAGGCGAGTGTAGAGCATACTTGCATCTCTTATAGGGTGTTTATGATATAAACATAATAGCTAGAGCTTTCAGAAAGATAAGAGAACTTAGAAGAACATGTTAGTATACAAGAACACTTAGGATTTTATTTCAAGTTCACTCTGAATCCAAATGTTACAACATACCTCCTTATATAGCCAAGGAGTTACATAAGGGACAAAGTACAAACTATTCATGATAATGCAAAGATAAGCATTATTGGAATGCTTTATCATGATGGGAGACACAATCATGACAACTTTTGACTATTTTGCCATAATTATGACACCTTTTGACTATAATGGAAGACATAATTATGATAGCTTTTGACTATTATGCCATATAGGCATAATTATGACACATTTGGACTATTTTGCCACATTATTTTCACTATTTTACATGGGCATACGAAATACAATACTTATACAGTACACATACATGGCTCTTTGATACATGTTCTTGTGACTCATTATCCCTTACGGATAGGCTCGTGACTTGGAGACATATTCTGATCAGACAAATACCCTTCAGTGAGATAATTGCGAAAATAATCTGGCTCGTACTACCAGATGTCCTCCAATATTTCCCTCAAAGATTCTTCATTAAGACTTTCTGAAGCGTCGAGATCCATTGAATTTTCTTCAAAATTCATTGCTGCAAATTGTTCTTCAATTTTTATTTCAGTGTTTTGTTCTTGTTGAGTAGAGCTTTCTCCAATTTGAATTTCCACTTCTTGCCATTGGGATCTCTTGAGAATTTTATGTCCTTCTTCTTGGACTTCTTTAGGGTTAACTGGTTGCCACTGGGAATGAAGATTTCCATGACTGATACAAGTTGTATCGACCTGAGTTTTTTCTTGATAGATATTAATGAAATTGAGATAATCTATTAATTCCTTTATGACTTTTAAACTTGGAGGATAATCATCAATGGTTTCCCATACATCAGCATAATTCGAACTAATGAGGAGTTTAGTTCTGGAATCAATCTGATATGGCCTGTGTATAATGAAGACAGTTTTGAGTTTGCTTATGGCATCCTGTGCTAATCTTCTTCCTTTAACTTCTTCTAAGACTAATTCCAATTGTTTTCTCCACCATTCTAGTGGAGAGTACCATTCAAGTACAGTCCATATTAATGATTTGTGATTCTTTGCTTCCACAAGATGGTTGTACATTGCTTCAGTCGGAACATAGGCAGGCATGACATACAGACTAGTTGCACACCAGATATACCACAAATGGTTTTCAGTAAACTTAAGCTGTGGGTCTATCTTAAATGGTAAATAAAAGGGTGTGTCTATCTGAAAGGGAGACCGATCCGAGAGCTTTCTCATGTCCTTCATAATCTTGGTCATGAAGTAAAAGAGGTTGTTCCTAGCGTACTCTTTGAGCCGAGATGGGGAGAAAGACGAGTCTATTCCAGGAGGAAAATCTTTGAAGGTAGAGCCATGGGCTGGTAGTGGTTTGACCATAAATATGAGTGGAAAAATGTGTTTTTTAGTGATGACCTGGATGGGTTTTATGGGTCTGGAAAGTAAATCAGGAATCAGATTTTGATTTCCTTTGATATGTTTTACCGTAAAATCATATCTTGAGAACCAATCTTTGAGCCTAAGAGCTTGTGGATCTGGAGGCATCTTGTTTTTAAATTCGAGAATCCTGGGAAAAGAAGAATTATCCATCTGAACTTCAAACTGGTAACCCCTCAAGTGGAAATCGAATTTTTGGATTCCTAATTTGACTGCAAGTGCTTCCTTGTAAGTGGTGTGGTAATGTTTTTCGGCTTCTTTAAATTGTCCACTCGCGTGACCACAATAATGCTTTACCCCATTAATTTCTTCTATTAAGACCGCGCCCCAATAATGATCACTCGCATCAGTTTGCAGAATTCTTTTCCCATTTCCTGGAATCTTTAGGGCAGGTGGAGTTTGTGCAATTTTCTTTAATGTTTTGACGGCTTCAGTATGCTGTGATTCCCATGGCGGAGGATTTTTCCTAAGCAATCGTGACAGTGGGCTTGTGTATCTGGCAAGCTTTGGGATGAAATTTCTGATATAATTAATTATACCAAGAAATTGCTGAATTTGTTTGGTGGTGAGATTTTCATCAGGGAAATTTAACAGTTCTTGAGCAATGTGAGGTTGAGGTTGATATTTCCCTTGAGAAAAATGCATTCCTAGGAAATCAATCTCTGTTTGGGCTAGCTGGCTTTTCTTTTCAGAGAGCATTATTCCATGGTCTTGGGCTATTTTGAAGAATTGGCTCAATAATTGTTTATGAGCCTTTTCATCTTTTGAGAACAACAGGACATCATCAATGTAGATGAGGATGCTATCGAGGATAGGCTCAAAAATTTTTGTCATGGCTTTCTGAAATAGCGAGGGAGCTACCTTAAGTCCAAATGGTAATACTGTCCATTGGTATTGGGCATTAGGAATGCAGAACGCTGTTTTGTAACGATCCTTGGGTTCAACACCTAGTTGCCAAAATCCTGATTTCATATCAAACTTTGAGAAGATCTGAGCATCTTTGAGGAAGATGTTTAAAGAAGAGGTCTTTGGAATAGGAAATTTATCGTCTTTCAAAAAATGATTAAGAGGTTTATAGTCAATTACCAACCTCTTTTTCCCTCTTATTTTCTCAGACATTTTTTCTACATAAAATGCTTGGCAAGCCCATTCAGATTTCGTGGGCTCTATCAGTCCTAGTTTGAGCAGCTGATTGCATTCTGCTCGGGCCAAAGCTAAGTCCGACGGGCTCATTCCTGGATGAGTAGCTTTGGTTGGATTAATATCTTCATTGAGCTTGAAGGGAAGTTGGACAAAAAAGTCTTTGTTTGTCCATAACGGTTTTGGATGAAAGAATTCCCCATGATTATCCGCACAAAGTTTCAGCAGTTTAGATTTGATTTCTTCATACCCAACAGGAACTTCGGAAAAGGAATATAACTTTAATATTCCTGAATAGGGTTTAAATTCTCGTTTGTATTTGATTCCTGTAGGGAGAATTTGGAGCCTATTTGCTGCTGAATAGACATCCATTCCAACAACAATATCTTTATTTGGGAGGCTACTACCAATGACCTTTGTCCAAACTATGCATTCTGGAAAGAATCTGATACCAATCTTTTCTTTTGTCATCAGATCTGTTCTGAAAGTTTTGCCATCTGCTGCTACAAAGTATGCAGCATGCTTCGCCCATGCTTCTGTAGGGAGAATGCTTGGGTTCATCATTGTTATCTGTGCACCAGTGTCCATGTAAGCTATGACCTTTTTGGGATGAGAAAATTTTGAGGTGAGGACATGGATTTCAACACAAGGGAGAGGAGGAGTAGGTAAGGTACTTCCTATTTCTTTGAATGAGTAAATAGGAAAACGTCTGTCATCTTCTAATTCAGCATATGTTGCTTCATCTGAAGAAGAGTTATCTGTGGAAGAGTCTTGAAGAGCGAAAATTGTGTCTTCATCAGCAGAGCTTTGTTCGGAAAATAAGGATTCCAGATCACCTTCTAGTGGTTGGAGAGAATTGATCATTTTGGCAGCCTTGTTGGATTTGTTGGGGCATCTTTTAGAAAAATGTCATTTTTCTCCACAAACAAAGCATCTTTGATTTTCTCTCTTTCCTCTGAACGACTTCTTTCTAAAAAACTTTAAAGCCTTCCTTTTCTTTGCTTTCTTGAAGATCTTGGAAGGTTTGGTGAAACTTTTATGATGTTGCTTTTTTCTTGTTGAACAACTGCATTTGTTGTCTTTGCACTTGATCTCTAAGTAGGGCTTTTTGCAAGCCTTAACGAATTTAGATTTTTGTTGTACAATCTCTGAGAAATGCTGGTGTAATCTGCACAGCTTTTCAAGTGCTTCTAATGTTATTTGATGAATCTGGCCGAGACTCAAAACTTTGATATCCCTATGGGAAGCTGCTATCATCTTATGAATTTCTGGTTGCAGCTCTTGAGGCAATGAAGAGATATATGTATTTTTTAGACTATGATCATTAAATCCATTAAGGACATAATATCTCTGAGTCATTCTTTGATAATGTCTTTCAAGATCCTTAACTTTAAGTGAGCAGCACCTCATCTCATAGAACTCTTGCCTGTTCTTTCTGTCAAATATTTCCATATCTCCAATAAATTCACCGTGAAGAATTCCAAGGACAGCAGCAGTGTTTACTAATCTGTGTAACTCATCTTGTTTTAATGGACCAAGGTTATGGTACCATTCCTTTAATGTGCCGGTCATTGTGCAACAAAATTCTTCAATGATCTTGTAAGTATCTGCGCTTGTTTTCATCATTTGAGTGTCAAGCCAAGCGCCGAATTCGAGGAGTCTTTTCCTCCACATACTAGGCGGTATATCATCAAGTGTGAACCATGGTCCACTATTTATCTTTGGTTTTCCCGAGGCTGGATTTTCTTCGAGTGATTCTTCATAAATGGACCCTTCTTCTTTCACATTTACCATGAAAAATTTGGAAATACTTCCATAATTCCTCTCGGATTCTGATTCTTGTTCTGGTACTGATGAAAAGGACTCAGATCTTTCATCACTTGATGGATCTTGGGAAGAATCATCTTGTCCAAAAGAAGAGGAGTCTTCTAGAAGAGAGTTGGTTTCTTGTGGAAACGTTTGGCCTTCGGTGATCGTCATGGCTTGGAAGCTCTTTTCTGGAATTTCTTCCTTTTGGATTTTTGGGGGAGGCGTTTCAACAACATCCTGAGAATCAGATGATGATACGCTCAAACAAGTAGTTTTTTCTTTTGATTTAGATGTCGAGGTCTTGGTGGTTCTATCAGGTTTTGGTCTATAGGCTGAGGGTATGTATTTGACATAATCTGGAGGTGATGATGCATAGGTAGGGTAAAAAGGGGATACCTTTCTTGGACGTGAGAAGTATGATGGAAAACTAGGAGGGTTGAGGAAAGGATCCTCAACGGGTTTTAGTTCTTCCTCTTTGGAGG
>JBBPBS010001143.1:6934651-6957040 GCA_037974835.1 Cicer judaicum | reverse complement strand
TGAATGCTCTTTCCTTTCGGTCAAAATCTTGGCCAAAAGTTCTTTCATCCAACATCTTTCTCAAGTCATGCTCTAAATGAGAGACTTGGGCTTTTAAGGTCTTGTAATGCTTCTACATTTTTTGAGACAGAAATTTGAGATCGTCATCTGTTTCTTCTATTTTTTCCGCGATCTTATCCATTTTTCTGTTTAGATTATGAAGAGAGTCATTTTGAGCAACCATGTTTTCCGATTGCCAATTTAGAACCTCTTCTGCTTGAGTTAAAGGTTTGAGCTTTCCGTCAGGCTGAACTTCATTGGGCTGAATGAAAGGTTTAGATGATCTGTTTGTAATCGGATCCACTTTCCTTTCTAGAGCAGGAAATTGTTGGTCATATTCGGTTGTAGCAGAGTACATGAAACAAGGAATTGGCTGGGTATTTTTTGGAGGGTCTAGAGGTTTACAATAATCTGAAGGTGACCAAGAAACAAGAGTAAGGTCATTTGGCGGCAACAACTTTTCTTTTCTGAGAATTTTAAGTGCTTCTTTGTAGATAGGAAGAGGCTTTTTCCTATCATGAATTCCTACCCATGGACCGTTGTCAGGATCCAGATTTCTCCTTGGTGGATGAGGTGGCCTACATATCTCTTTTCTTTTGGGAAGGATGATATTTCTGTCGATATCATCGTCATCCAACCAACAGTCACATCCTGGGTCGCACTTGCTGGGATCTACATCCCAGATGAAATGGCCGTCTATCTTGTCTGTATAGATAGGTTCTCCTTTAGCAGTGACAGCATGAATAGGACACCAATCTTCTTCGAGTATTGGTTGTATCATCATGGTCTGGAAAATAGGAGAGGCCGAGCTTGATCCTTCTTCTGGTTTTTTGAAGATTGTTTTAACAGTTCTGTCAACAGATCTCCTAAAAGTGGCTTCTTGGGATTGTATTGGTCTTCTGTCTTGGTGGAGTCTTTCATAGTTTGTTATCCATTCCAGGGGAATTAGTTGGGTTAATTCCTCTCTTGTGATTCTCCTTGGGATCTGGACGATGGAGGGTATGTCCTCTTCTCTATTGGTGACGATCAATAGTGAATCAGAAGAACATCCAGAGAGTGGCAGATCTATGGAATGATTTTGGAGACGGTAGATTATCTGATGATGAAGAGTTGCAGACAAGGCTTCTGGGACTTGATGATGATTTAATTAAGACTACATCTTATGGTATGGAAGGCTCCCGGCCAGCGTGGTATCAAAGCCAGGTTACTAGAAGAGGGGGTGCATATGGTATGAATTTGATAGAGAGAGTGAGTAAGGAAGGATACACCACAACCATGGAAACAACAGAATCTACAAACTTACCTATTACCTTAACTTCTTCTATATCCCTCCCAAAAAATTGTAAAAAGACCATCTCTAATAAGATAGAAAATCTCATTGAGTATTCTTATGTTCCGGAGGATGCTCAAATCACTGAAACCATACCTCCCCTTTTAAGCCCTTATAATATCTTTAAGAGACAAATATCCATTACTAGATCCATTAGAAACCTTATTTCCACAAATCGTCCACATATGAAAGAATATGTACAGTCATCTCGACTGGATCAGTGTAGTCTTAAAGCAACGAATCAGGAACAATACGTCGATTTAGAGATTCCTCAGAATCTCATAAATCACTGGAAGGCTGAAGGCTACACAGCTCTCCACTTTGGAGCCATAAGACTAATCCTTTCTCTCCATGGAAGGAAAAATCAGCCTGTCTTCTGCAAGATAGCTCTCCTAGATTCGAGCTACTTACACTACGAAAATGATGTCATAGGGACTGTCCTGACATCTCTCCATGCTGGAAGTGTGGTCCTCACCATCTTCCCGAATTACAATGTGAGTCTCAATGACATAACTCTTTCTACGAGGCTGAAGGTCCAAGTTCAAATTATTGGATCTGATCAAGTCCCAGAAGCCTTGTCTGCAACTCTTCATCATCAGATAATCTACCGTCTCCAAAATCATTCCATAGATCTGCCACTCTCTGGATGTTCTTCTGATTCACTATTGATCGTCACCAATAGAGAATAGGACATACCCTCCATCGTCCAGATCCCAAGGAGAATCACAAGAGAGGAATTAACCCAACTAATTCCCCTGGAATGGATAACAAACTATGAAAGACTCCACCAAGACAGAAGACCAATACAATCCCAAGAAGCCACTTTTAGGAGATCTGTTGACAGAACTGTTAAAACAATCTTCAAAAAACCAGAAGAAGGATCAAGCTCGGCCTCTCCTATTTTCCAGACCATGATGATACAACCAATACTCGAAGAAGATTGGTGTCCTATTCATGCTGTCACTGCTAAAGGAGAACCTATCTATACAGACAAGATAGACGGCCATTTCATCTGGGATGTAGATCCCAGCAAGTGCGACCCAGGATGTGACTGTTGGTTGGATGACGATGATATCCACAGAAATATCATCCTTCCCAAAAGAAAAGAGATATGTAGGCCACCTCATCCACCAAGGAGAAATCTGGATCCTGACAACGGTCCATGGGTAGGAATTCATGATAGGAAAAAGCCTCTTCCTATCTACAAAGAAGCACTTAAAATTCTCAGAAAAGAAAAGTTGTTGCCGCCAAATGACCCTACTCTTGTTTCTTGGTCACCTTCAGATTATTGTAAACCTCTAGACCCTCCAAAAAATACCCAGCCAATTCCTTGTTTCATGTACTCTGCTACAACCGAATATGACCAACAATTTCCTGCTCTAGAAAGGAAAGTGGATCCGATTACAAACAGATCATCTAAACCTTTCATTCAGCCCAATGAAGTTCAGCCTGACGGAAAGCTCAAACCTTTAACTCAAGCAGAAGAGGTTCTAAATTGGCAATCGGAAAACATGGTTGCTCAAAATGACTCTCTTCATAATCTAAACAGAAAAATGGATAAGATCGCGGAAAAAATAGAAGAAACAGATGACGATCTCAAATTTCTGTCTCAAAAAATGTAGAAGCATTACAAGACCTTAAAAGCCCAAGTCTCTCATTTAGAGCATGACTTGAGAAAGATGTTGGATGAAAGAACTTTTGGCCAAGATTTTGACCGAAAGGAAAGAGCATTCAAAAGTCTACAAACCCAAGTAAAAGAGATTGATGACTTCTTGAAAGCCTCCAAAGAGGAAGAACTAAAACCCGTTGAGGATCCTTTCCTCAACCCTCCTAGTTTTCCATCATACTTCTCACGTCCAAGAAAGGTATCCCCTTTTTACCCTACCTATGCATCATCACCTCCAGATTATGTCAAATACATACCCTCAGCCTATAGACCAAAACCTGATAGAACCACCAAGACCTCGACATCTAAATCAAAAGAAAAAACTACTTGTTTGAGCGTATCATCATCTGATTCTCAGGATGTTGTTGAAACGCCTCCCCCAAAAATCCAAAAGGAAGAAATTCCAGAAAAGAGCTTCCAAGCCATGACGATCACCGAAGGCCAAACGTTTCCACAAGAAACCAACTCTCTTCTAGAAGACTCCTCTTCTTTTGGACAAGATGATTCTTCCCAAGATCCATCAAGTGATGAAAGATCTGAGTCCTTTTCATCAGTACCAGAACAAGAATCAGAATCCGAGAGGAATTATGGAAGTATTTCCAAATTTTTCATGGTAAATGTGAAAGAAGAAGGATCCATTTATGAAGAATCACTCGAAGAAAATCCAGCCTCGGGAAAACCAAAGATAAATAGTGGACCATGGTTCACACTTGATGATATACCGCCTAGTATGTGGAGGAAAAGACTCCTCGAATTCGGCGCTTGGCTTGACACTCAAATGATGAAAACAAGCGCAGATACTTACAAGATCATTGAAGAATTTTGTTGCACAATGACCGGCACATTAAAGGAATTGTACCATAACCTTGGTCCATTAAAACAAGATGAGTTACACAGATTAGTAAACACTGATGCTGTCCTTGGAATTCTTCACGGTGAATTTATTGGAGATATGGAAATATTTGACAGAAAGAACAGGCAAGAGTTCTATGAGATGAGGTGCTGCTCACTTAAAGTTAAGAATCTTGAAAGACATTATCAAAGAATGACTCAGAGATATTATGTCCTTAATGGATTTAATGATCATAGTCTAAAAAATACATATATCTCTTCATTGCCTCAAGAGCTACAACCAGAAATTCATAAGATGATAGCAGTTTCCCATAGGGATATCAAATTTTTGAGTCTCGGCCAGATTCATCAAATAACATTAGAAGCACTTGAAAAGCTGTGCAGATTACACCAGCATTTCTCAGAGATTGTACAACAAAAATCTAAATTCGTTAAGGCTTGCAAAAAGCCCTACTTAGAGATCAAGTGCAAAGACAACAAATGCAGTTGTTCAACAAGAAAAAAGCAACATCATAAAAGTTTCACCAAACCTTCCAAGATCTTCAAGAAAGCAAAGAAAAGGAAGGCTTTAAAGTTTTTTAGAAAGAAGTCGTTCAGAGGAAAGAGAGAAAATCAAAGATGCTTTGTTTGTGGAGAAAAAGGACATTTTTCTAAAAGATGCCCCAACAAATCCAACAAGGCTGCCAAAATGATCAATTCTCTCCAACCACTAGAAGGTGATCTGAAATCCTTATTTTCCGAACAAAGCTCTGCTGATGAAGACACAATTTTCGCTCTTCAAGACTCTTCCACAGATAACTCTTCTTCAGATGAAGCAACATATGCTGAATTAGAAGATGACAGACGTTTTCCTATTTACTCATTCAAAGAAATAGGAAGTACCTTACCTACTCCTCCTCTCCCTTGTGTTGAAATCCATGTCCTCGCCTCAAAATTTTCTCATCCCAAAAAGGTCATAGCTTACATGGACACTGGTGCACAGATAACAATGATGAACCCAAGCATTCTCCCTACAGAAGCATGGGCGAAGCATGCTGCATACTTTGTAGCAGCAGATGGCAAAACTTTCAGAACAGATCTGATGACAAAAGAAAAGATTGGTATCAGATTCTTCCCAGAATGCATAGTTTGGACAAAGGTCATTGGTAGTAGCCTCCCAAATAAAGATATTGTTGTTGGAATGGATGTCTATTCAGCAGCAAATTGGCTCCAAATTCTCCCTACAGGAATCAAATACAAACGAGAATTTAAACCCTATTCAGGAATATTAAAGTTATATTCCTTTTCCGAAGTTCCTGTTGGGTATGAAGAAATCAAATCTAAACTGCTGAAACTTTGTGCGGATAATCATGGGGAATTCTTTCATCCAAAACCGTTATGGACAAACAAAGACTTTTTTGTCCAACTTCCCTTCAAGCTCAATGAAGATATTAATCCAACCAAAGCTACTCATCCAGGAATGAGCCCGTCGGACTTAGCTTTGGCCCGAGCAGAATGCAATCAGCTGCTCAAACTAGGACTGATAGAGCCCACGAAATCTGAATGGGCTTGCCAAGCATTTTATGTAGAAAAAATGTCTGAGAAAATAAGAGGGAAAAAGAGGTTGGTAATTGACTATAAACCTCTTAATCATTTTTTGAAAGACGATAAATTTCCTATTCCAAAGACCTCTTCTTTAAACATCTTCCTCAAAGATGCTCAGATCTTCTCAAAGTTTGATATGAAATCAGGATTTTGGCAACTAGGTGTTGAACCCAAGGATCGTTACAAAACAGCGTTCTGCATTCCTAATGCCCAATACCAATGGACAGTATTACCATTTGGACTTAAGGTAGCTCCCTCGCTATTTCAGAAAGCCATGACAAAAATTTTTGAGCCTATCCTCGATAGCATCCTCATCTACATTGATGATGTCCTGTTGTTCTCAAAAGATGAAAAGGCTCATAAACAATTATTGAGCCAATTCTTCAAAATAGCCCAAGACCATGGAATAATGCTCTCTGAAAAGAAAAGCCAGCTAGCCCAAACAGAGATTGATTTCCTAGGAATGCATTTTTCTCAAGGGAAATATCAACCTCAACCTCACATTGCTCAAGAACTGTTAAATTTCCCTGATGAAAATCTCACCACCAAACAAATTCAGCAATTTCTTGGTATAATTAATTATATCAGAAATTTCATCCCAAAGCTTGCCAGATACATAAGCCCACTGTCACGATTGCTTAGGAAAAATCCTCCGCCATGGGAATCACAACATACTGAAGCCGTCAAAACATTAAAGAAAATTGCACAAACTCCACCTGCCCTAAAGATTCCAGGAAATGGGAAAAGAATTCTGCAAACTGATGCGAGTGATCATTATTGGGGCGCGATCTTAATAGAAGAAATTAATGGGGTAAAGCATTATTGTGGTCACGCAAGTGGACAATTTAAAGAAGCCGAAAAACATTACCACACCACTTACAAGGAAGCACTTGCAGTCAAATTAGGAATCCAAAAATTCGATTTCCACTTGAGGGGTTACCAGTTTGAAGTTCAGATGGATAATTCTTCTTTTCCCAGGATTCTCGAATTTAAAAACAAGATGCCTCCAGATCCACAAGCTCTTAGGCTCAAAGATTGGTTCTCAAGATATGATTTTACGGTAAAACATATCAAAGGAAATCAAAATCTGATTCCTGATTTACTTTCCAGACCCATAAAACCCATCCAGGTCATCACTAAAAAACACATTTTTCCACTCATATTTATGGTCAAACCACTACCAGCCCATGGCTCTACCTTCAAAGATTTTCCTCCTGGAATAGACTCGTCTTTCTCCCCATCTCGGCTCAAAGAGTACGCTAGGAACAACCTCTTTTACTTCATGACCAAGATTATGAAGGACATGAGAAAGCTCTCGGATCGGTCTCCCTTTCAGATAGACACACCCTTTTATTTACCATTTAAGATAGACCCACAGCTTAAGTTTACTGAAAACCATTTGTGGTATATCTGGTGTGCAACTAGTCTGTATGTCATGCCTGCCTATGTTCCGACTGAAGCAATGTACAACCATCTTGTGGAAGCAAAGAATCACAAATCATTAATATGGACTGTACTTGAATGGTACTCTCCACTAGAATGGTGGAGAAAACAATTGGAATTAGTCTTAGAAGAAGTTAAAGGAAGAAGATTAGCACAGGATGCCATAAGCAAACTCAAAACTGTCTTCATTATACACAGGCCATATCAGATTGATTCCAGAACTAAACTCCTCATTAGTTCGAATTATGCTGATGTATGGGAAACCATTGATGATTATCCTCCAAGTTTAAAAGTCATAAAGGAATTAATAGATTATCTCAATTTCATTAATATCTATCAAGAAAAAACTCAGGTCGATACAACTTGTATCAGTCATGGAAATCTTCATTCCCAGTGGCAACCAGTTAACCCTAAAGAAGTCCAAGAAGAAGGACATAAAATTCTCAAGAGATCCCAATGGCAAGAAGTGGAAATTCAAATTGGAGAAAGCTCTACTCAACAAGAACAAAACACTGAAATAAAAATTGAAGAACAATTTGCAGCAATAAATTTTGAAGAAAATTCAATGGATCTCGACGCTTCAGAAAGTCTTCATGAAGAATCTTTGAGGGAAATATTGGAGGACATCTGGTAGTACGAGCCAGATTATTTTCGCAATTATCTCACTGAAGGGTATTTGTCTGATCAGAATATGTCTCCAAGTCACGAGCCTATCCGTAAGGGATAATGAGTCACAAGAACATGTATCAAAGAGCCATGTATGTGTACTGTATAAGTATTGTATTTCGTATGCCCATGTAAAATAGTGAAAATAATGTGGCAAAATAGTCCAAATGTGTCATAATTATGCCTATATGGCATAATAGTCAAAAGTTATCATAATTATGTCTTCCATTATAGTCAAAAGGTGTCATAATTATGGCAAAATAGTCAAAAGTTGTCATGATTGTGTCTCCCATCATGATAAAGCATTCCAATAATGCTTATCTTTGCATTATCATGAATAGTTTGTACTTTGTCCCTTATGTAACTCCTTGGCTATATAAGGAGGTATGTTGTAACATTTGGATTCAGAGTGAACTTGAAATAAAATCCTAAGTGTTCTTGTATACTAACATGTTCTTCTAAGTTCTCTTATCTTTCTGAAAGCTCTAGCTATTATGTTTATATCATAAACACCCTATAAGAGATGCAAGTATGCTCTACACTCGCCTCAGTTATGGGGATCTTGTGTATCAGAAAACATCAGACCATTGATCCTTGCTACGGTCCTTTCTATCATGAGATGTTAGCCTTAAATCATAATCTGTGTCTTGAGATTTGTATGCCTAGGTATGGCTGTTTGTTATCTCGGCTTGATGATGATTTAATTAAGACTACATCTTATGGTATGGAAGGCTCCCGGCCAGCGTGGTATCATATGATTTAATTGTAATTTTTTACTACTCTCATACAAGTACATGAACGAAAGAAAACAAAGAGAGTACATTTTAGATATTTTTTTGACCAAACATTTTGGATATTTTTGTGACATTGGAAAGAAGGACAGAACATGAAATGACTTATAATATGAACAACATATCAAACAAAACTATACGAATAAATGCTCAGACAGTCTTCTACGCTATTCTTCCCAAAAACATTGCCACGAGAAAATCAGCATGCCGCTTTTATATATCACGCTGCCCCACGTGACATAGTTGAATATTGTTCATATATATCACGCTGCACCACGTGATAATACATTTGTGTTGTCCCTTTTCGACAAAAAGACCCAAATCCAACGTGTGTTATTCTTTTGGTTATGACCACAAGATTTTGCAAATGACCTTCTAGTAGTATGTTTAAAATATCTATTTGTTGACATCAACAAAAAATCTTTATCCACATTTGGAAGTGAGCTTCTAGAGTATCTTAAAAATATCTAAACTACTCAATTTGAACTTAGACCCGAAGAATTCTCCGTTTTACTACATCGTTCACTTACTGTAAACGTCAATGATAATTTTGTTGGAGCATCTTTAATGTATATACAATTTGATATATAAAGAGCATATTCAACTAAATAATAAACAATTTGGTTGGTATTATGTTTAATATATAAAAATTTTAAAATATGAAAACAAATATTAATATCAATATAATTTTCAATAATAAAATCAACATAAATGAAAAATTGTTGACGAGCGTTCGACGTTACAACCATATTTGAAATATTTTTGCTATAAGATTCGAAAAAAACATATTTTTAGCAAATATTAAAGCTTTCTGCATAGCTAAAGTTTTTGCTACATGTGAATCTGATAATAAACTTACTTGTCAGCTAGCAGCAACTACTACACTACCAACATCTTTCACTACAACACCAATACCCTATTTACCCCATCTATCGGACTTGCTGCAACAACATTAAACTTATAATTAACAACCACTAAATAGAGGTGTCCAACAGACATTAGATATAGACAAACTAAGACCTTAACTTAGCGCCTCGAACAACTTCACTCTAGCACTATTAAAATTAACAATATATTTGTGTCTTTTCAACAATGGTAGTCACATCAATATTAGTTCCCTCAAAATATATTTTTTTTAACTTTTCATATTTCATAACAAAAGGTCAACACATATACAATCACATTCTCATTTGCATTGATAATATTTCTTTTCTACCACTCGTGAACCATAAATGTCTCGAATCATACGAATTAAATATCAGACTTAAAAGGGGAAGCAAATCATACATGTTTTGACCAGTGGCATTCCATAAAGAGATGTAAAATTATCTCATTATATTGCCACAAAAAATACACAATGGATCACAGTCGATTTCTGTAACATCCTAAATTAAAGGATTAAAAATAATTAAAATTTTAAAATATTATGATTTATAGATTATTATTATTATTATTATTATTATTATTATATCAACTATTAATTTGTTTAAAATAAAGTAACATTAGTAAGTTGTTGTTTGTTTGAGACTGTAATAATAGGAAGTTTGTTTTGTTTGTTACCGGTTTATGTGAAATAGATATTAACAAACAAGCTATTATAACAAACTTTTGTTGGCTAATTATCTATTATTAAGGCGTCAAACAAAACCAAACAAACAATCCTATATGAATTTAATATGTATTCGTTTTAATAATTTAATTTTTACTAGTATTTTTGTATATAGAATCGTCCCAACAAAATGAGAGTGTCTTTTAATATTTTTTATTTTTCACAATTTTTTTCACACTTGTTAATCAATATCATGCACTAAATTATGAGAGATAGATACCTCACACCTCGCCTTTAAGAAATGATATGAACTATTCACTCGAAAAGAGAAAACCAAAACTTCTTATAATATTTTTCATAACAAGTTGATCCACCCAAAAGTCAAGTCGAACACTCAAAAGAAATATGCAAATAAGATGTAAATCTTAGACTTATGAAGTGGTAGAGCTTGGCTAAAAAAATTAAGGGGCGACATAAAATTTTAATATATAAATCAAATATGCAACAAATAATCGAACGCCTTATATGCAACAATTAATCGAACACCTTATATGTAACTAAAAATCAAACACCTTATATGTAACAAAATATCAAACAATTTGTATGCAACAAAAAATAAAACACCTTATATGCAACAAAAAATAAAACACCTTATATACAACAAAACATCAAACACTTTATATGCAACAAAAAATAAAACACCTTGTATGCAACAAAATATCAAACACATTGTATGCAACAAAAAATCAAACACCTTGTATGCAACAAAAAATCAAACACCTTATATGCAACAAAAAATCAAACACCTTATATGCAACAAAAAATCAAACACTTTAAATGCAACAAAAAATCAAACATCTTATATGCAATAAAATATTAAATACTTTATATGTAACAAAATATCAAATACTTATATGCAACAAAATATAAAATACTTATATGCAATGAAATACCAAATACCTTATATGCAACAGAAATAAGATAGAATAGTCTTTGAAATTATAGATTATTTGTTGAAAAATAGAACAGAGACAAAATCTAAGTCAAAATTTGTTTTTTTACTCTTATTAAGAAAAGTTAGTAGGATAGTTAATGTGTTTGTGTTTATGTGTTAATAATCTTAAAAATAAATTTCATATTCGAATGTGTTAAACTTTGTTTTTCATATTCTAATACAAATTAGTAATATTGATAAGGAACATGTTTGAATAAAAAATGATAAATGCAACTTATAAATTAAAATAATGTCTATATTTAGTAAGAATATTTTTTCTTAAATAGTACTTATAATTAGAGACATAAATAGTAATTACGTCTTAGGCAAACTCTAAACTATTAAGGTTCATTTTTATTAGAGATGAACATTTAAAACAAGAAAAATAATCCTTGACATATCATAATAACTGTTGATAAAATATAACCAAAAATACTATATTCATTTTATAATATAAAATTAGTGCATAAGACTATTTAAGGTTACTCCTATAATTCAACAATTCTTTCACATGAGTAACCTTTAATTAATTATTAAAATATGAAAATTATAAGAGCAGTGATCATAATTAAATTCGTATTTGTTTTCTTTATTGCAATAATTGCTCATAACAAACAGCAGTGATTAATTTTAATACATCTCTTTTAACATTTTTATTATAAAATAAAATCAACGTAAACACGTTATGAGGCTTAAAGCAAAATTATAAGATGAAGTCTTTTCAAAATTAATAAATAAATTATTAATATTTTTATTTAAAATTGATATTTTTTATTTTTTTTGGTGCAAAATTATTCATCAAATTATTATAATCGACTTCGTTTAACAATTATTTTTTAATCGATAATAAAGTTAATTCATTTAATCTTTTTTGTGACATCGTTGATCTTAGATAAGATTTAATTAATTTAAGTTTCGAAAAACTTCTTTATGCAAAAGCAACAGTTACAGAAATTGTCTATAAGCAATATATGCATTTGGAAAAGAATTTAATATTTTATATAATTAAGTATGTCAATTGTTGTATCATTTTCTATTTATATTATCTCTCTTATAATTTTAAGTTTCTACAAATAAATTTAATCCATCAATGTTTGAGTTGTTCTTATGTTTTAAAGAACCTTCAAGATTAATGAATTTTTTTTTAATTTTTCATTATTCAATGATTTGATTTCTCAATATAAAATAGAAAACAAAAAAAATTTGCATACAATTTAAATTATTTAAATCTACTCAAAAGCAACACAAATTCAACAAGATCAAAGATAAATATTAAAACAATAAAATCTGATCGATAAGACATTATTTGAAATAAAAATTTATTCTAATTTCTACTCTAACCAAATAAAAATGATTGATCTAGCTAGCTAGAATTGAAAAAATAACTAATAATTTAGAATAAAAATATTTACATAATACTTAACAAATGAAAAAGAAATGAATAAATTAAAAACATATGAATATATTATGGCCACTAATAAGAGCTAATCAAACAATTAAAATTCAAAACTAAAGAATAAGGAAGTTGGGTTGAAAAAACAATTATTTTGTGGTTGTGATAGCAAAGTTTCAAAGAAAGGCTTCAATATGATATTTAAAAAAATATTTTTAGTGAAAAATAATACATTTATTATTAGATGCTTTTTAATGAAAAATAATATTTTTTAATTGTATAATCAACTCATATATCAGTTTAAATAATGATGTGTAAGATTTATGGGTTACATATGTAATTAATTAATAAAGTGTGTTAGGGTCATTATATAATTAACCAATAAACTAGGGGTCAAATAATATATAATAGTTATGGCTAAAGAGCATAATAGTTATGAAAATTAATAGTGTAGATATCAGGCAGTTTCTAATTTAATGAGGGGCTGAATTAGGAATACTGCAATTTGGGATATAACTAATACTAGTTATATATACGGGGTAGTGGTCCCCAAGGCAAACACAACAAGACTATTCAGTTTCACAAACCCTAAAAGAGAAAACTCTCTAGTTCTCTAGTTCTCTCTATCCCCATCAAGAGAGCAAGGTCTTCAAGGTGTTTTGCTGAGGAAGATCACCCAACCCATTGGCTTTATCATCATCATCCCAGGATTTCATCAAATTCCCACAAGTACGCTTCCGCCTTTGGTTATTCATCATGTAATTGGCATGGATTATTGAACATAAGGTTGTAGGGATTGTATTCCAACAATTGGTATCAGAGTCTACCATGTTTAATTCATGATGAAATTCGGTTATTGTCTTTGTTTTTAGGATTCAATTTGGGAATTTTGACATGATTGAAATCTTAGGGTTTGAAATTTGGGAATTTGGATATATAAATTATGGAATCCTTTTTTTTTTTTTTTCCGGTTATAATTTTTTTTTTAACATATCACTAATTTTTATCTCATGAAAAAAAAAAAATTCCAAGCTTCCCCTTGTACTACATGAACACCGTAATCGTAACTCTTACTCTACCCACAGTGTGTGTGAATACTGTGATGAAGCACACAACTGGAAATACCGTATTGTTGGTTCTGTTACATTTAAAGTGGTCGAGAGACCTCTAGATAAACTAATTGAGACTGCTGAAGGATGGGCCTATTTATTATCGTTTATCTTTGTGGATTGTATGGTGCCCCAAAAGCGTGTGATTTTCTGTTTGGCATCCCTCAAATTACTGAATGTGTTACTGTATGACTGTGATTTGTTTTGGTGTTTTTTGATTGTTTTGATTTGCTAGTTGTAATTAATTATGAAGCATAATATGAAATTAAGTAAGCTTGTTGTTCATTTAATTGTACTTACTATAGTTACGATTTAATGGTTCATTACACTCAAATTTGTGAACGGAAATGGGGTCAGCACAAACATAAATAGTTGGAAGAGATAAGAAGAGCTAATTCAGAAAGACATGACTAGAGGCAATTGATTGAATATAGTAAAATGAAAATATAAAGAAATAGTTTAAACATCTTTTACTTGTAGTTTAAACATATTTTCTTTTTTTCTTTCAATTTTTTTTTTTGATAAAACAATAATTATCAAATACTAATGAAACACAATTTATATTAGTGAACAATTTTTTTTAAATATTGTTTTATTTGGATATAATAAATATATATTCAAGTTAAGTTTGACATTTTGAATGAGTTAATTGAAACTTGATGTCGCTAAAGTGACCTCTCTTGTCTAAATTGCTCGTGAAGAGTGTCAAATGGTTGTGTATATGTTTATTCCTGCGGGTATTGACCGGCCCAAAGGAAGGTTAATATTTGGCAGAATCACATGTACACCTGCAATGATAAATGTGTGACAATTATTTGGTATACATTTGAGCAGTAAATCGACCCAAAGGAAGGTTTATTGGTTGACATGTCTTATTGTCAATAGTTGATCGTTGCAACAAAAGTACCACTAGCAGTTGGTGTTACTGTCCAAAGACTTGACACCAATGGTGCACTAGGTATCTTGAGATAGGTTAAATTCCATGATTTGAATATAGGTATTTATTGATTTATTTTCCTATAATGTGAGTTTCTGAGTTTCGTTCTTTATTTAATTTTCAGCATCTATTGCTTCCATATCTGCAAATTTGAGTTCTATTCCTGTCCTTAATGGGACAAATTTTAAGGAATGGAAAGAGAACATTCTGATCGTTCTTGGCTGCATGGATCTAGACCTTGCATTAAGAATTGAACGACCCCCTACTCCTAAGGACTCTAGTTCTTCAGAGGAAAAATTAGAGTATGAGAAATGAGATCGCTCAAATCGCATAAGTCTTATGATCATAAAGCGTGGCATTCTTGAGGTCTTTAGAGGTGCTATCTCGGATGAGATAGTTACAGCTAAAAATTTCCTTGTTGAGATGGAAAAACGCTTTGAAAAAAGTGATAAGGCTGAAACAAGTTCTTTGTTTCAGAATTTAATTTCCATGAAGTATCAAGGCAAGGGAAATATAAGAGAGCACATTATGATGATGTCCAACATTGCTTATAAGCTTAAAGGACTAAAGCTTGAGTTGTCAGATGACTTACTCATTCATTTAGTATTGTTGTCTCTTCCTTTGCAATTCAGTCAGTTTAAGGTGACTTATAACTGTCCAAAGGAGAAATGGACTCTTAATGAGCTCATTTCATTATGTGTGCAAGAAGAGGACAGGCTGAAGCAAGATAGGACTGAAAGCGCTCACTTTACTAGCATCTCTAAAGACAAGGGAAAAAGGAAAAGAATTGAGGAGCCTAAGAACAAAGTTGCTGCTAAGGGTCCAGAACAAAAGAAGCAGACTAAGGACAACAACTACTTCTTCTACAGGAGTTCTGGACACGTGAAGAAGGATTGTGCCAAATATCACGCTTGGCGTGTTAAGAAAGGTATGATTCTGTCTTTGGTCTGTTCTGAGGTTAATTTAGCTTCAGTACTTGGAAACACTTGGTGGTTAGACTCTGGTGCAACTACTAACATCAGTGTTTCAATGCAGGGTTACCTGAACTTCCGAAAGCCTAGTGGTGCTGAAAGATGCATCTATGTAGGAGATGGGAAGAAGGTAGAAGTTGAAGCCATAGGAAAATTTAGATTATTATTAAGTTCCGGTCATTATTTGGATTTAGAAGACACTTTTGTTGTACCGTCATTTAGACGGAATTTGATCTCTATTTCTTATTTGGATAAATCAGGATATTATTGTTCATTCGGGAATAAAGAATTTACCTTATCTTTAAATTCGAATGTTGTTGGAACTGGTTTACTTTCTGGTTATGATAATCTTTATTTGTTGGAAACTGTGGCTAACTATAATGAAACCTTGAGTGTGGAATCACGTGGTACTAAGCAAAAAATTGACAATTTCAATTCATGAGTGCTTTGGCACAAGCGTCTAGGTCACATCTCTAGAAATAGAGTTGAACGACTTGTGTCATATGGAATTTTAGATCCCATTGACTTCACAGACTTTAACGTTTGTGTAGCATGCATTAAAGGAAAACAAACTAAAGATAAGAAATTAGGCGCATATAGAGCTACAAACGTCTTAGAATTGATACATACGGACATCTGTGGGCCATTTCCAACTCCTTCTTGGAATGGTCAACAATATTTTATATCATTCATAGACAATTATTTTAGATATGCCTACCTTTACCTAATTCACGAAAAGTCCCAATCAATAGACGTGTTCAAATCCTTTAAGGCGGAAGTTGAGAATCAACTTAATAAGAGAATTAAAAAGGTCAAATCTGATTGAGAATCAACTTAATAAGAGAATTAAAAAGGTCAAATCTGATCGTGGTGGTGAATACTACGGCAGATATGACGGTTCAGGTGAACAACGTCCGGGACCATTTGCCAAATACCTAGAGGAATATGGAATCGTCCCACAATACACTATGCCGGGGTCACCCAGCATGAATGGTGTAGCTGAAAGACGAAACATGACTCTTAAGGATATGGTAAAGAGTATGATTTGTCATTCCACCTTGCCAGAGTCACTCTGGGGAGAGGCATTAAAAACAGCAGCATACATTCTTAATAGAGTACCAACTAAGGCAGCGGCAAAAACACCTTATAAGCTTTGGATTGGGCGTAAGCCTAGTCTGAAGCACCTTCATGTTTGGGGATGTTCAGCTGAGGCAAGGCCTTATAGGCCGAATGAAAAGAAATTTGAACCCCAAACAATTAGCAGCTATTTTATAGGGTACTCAGAAAAATCAAGGGGCTATAAATTTTATAATCCAAAATTGAGAACAATTTTTGAGACGGGAACGGCAACGTTCTTTGAGGATATTGAGTTTGGGGGGAAGATTAAGGTTAAAGATTTTGCCTTTGAGGAAGAATCAGTAACAATTCCAGAACTGATTCTTCCACTAGTTGACTTTCCCATTATTGAACAAACTCAAGATGATCTGGTTGTTCAGGAAGAACAAAATCCAGATCAAATTCAAGATCCTCAAGAACAAGTGCCTCAAGAGCCAGCTCCATTGCGGAGATCCACTAGAGAAAGGAAAAATGCTATTTCGGATGATTATGTAGTATTTATCAATGAAGTAGAGGAAAATGTTGGCATGACGGAAGACGACCCGGTCAAATTTCATCAAGCCATGCAAGATTCCCATTCAGATAAGTGGATCGAAGCAATGAATGAGGAGTATAAGTCTATGCAAGACAATTCAGTTTGGGAACTTATCCCATTGCCTGAAGGAGTGAAACCCATTGGTTGCAAATAGATTTTTAAAACCAAGCGGGATTCCAATGGTAATGTGGAGAGATATAAGGCACGTCTTGTAGCTAAAGGCTATACTCAAAAGGAAGGGATTGATTATAAAGAGACTTTCTCTCCGGTTTCATCGAAGGACTCTTTAAGAATAATCATGGCTCTTGTTGCTCACTTTGATTTGGAGCTTCATCAAATGGATGTAAAGACAGCGTTTCTCAATGGCGACATTGATGAGACGATCTATATGGTGCAGCCAGAAAACTTTGTGTTGGGAGACCCAAAGAATATGGTGTGCAAACTAAGAAAATCTATTTATGGGCTAAAACAAGCTTCTCGTCAATGGTACCATAAATTTCATCAAGTAATTCTCTCATTTGGTTTTGAGATGAATACAGTTGATGATTGTGTGTATCATAAGTTCAGTGGGAGCAGACATATTTTCCTGGTCTTGTATGTTGATGACATACTGCTTGCCATTAACGATATAGGCATGTTGCACGAAACTAAGAAATTTCTATCAAAGCATTTTGAGATGAAAGATCTTGGTGACGCCTCTTTTGTATTAGGAATTCAGATACACCGAGATAGATCTCGAGGTATTCTTGGATTGTCACAAAAGAGCTATATCGATAAGGTTCTCAAAAGATTTGGGTTACAGGATTGCAAACCAGGGGACACCCCAGTTGCTAAGGGAGACAAGTTTAGTCTCAAACAGTGCCCTAAGGGAATTTTGGAAATTCAAGAAATGCAAAAGATCCCTTATGCTTCAGCTGTAGGGAGTCTTATGTATGCCCAAGTATGTGTGCGTCCAGACATAGCGTTCATAGTAGGGATTTTAGGCAGATATTTAAGCAATCCAGGTCTTGACCATTGGAAAGCAGCCAAGAGGGTCATGAGATATTTGAAGAGAACAAGAAACTACATGCTCACATATAGGAGGTCAGACCAGTTAGAGATCACTGGGTACTCTGACTCGGATTTTGCAGGATGCCAAGACAGCTTAAGATCAACTTCAGGCTATGTCTTTCTATTAGCTGGTGGAGCAGTTTCTTGGCGTAGTGTCATGCAAGGTCTTACTGCTTCATCAACCATGGCAGCAGAATTTGTAGCAATTCATGAGGCATTTGACCAGGACATTTTGCTGAGAAATTTTGTCACGGGGCTGAAAATAGTTGAAGGGATTGAAAGACCACTCAAGTTGTATTGTGACAATAGATCAGCAGTCCTGTATTCTTACAATAATAGGAGTTAAACCAAGTCAAAACACATTGACATTAAGTTCCTAGTTGTTAAAGAGAAGGTACAAAGTGGACAGATATCCATAGAACACTTAGGGACAAACTCCATGATTACGGATTTGGTCACTAAAGGTCTACCACCCAAGGTCTTTCATGAGCATACTGCTCACATGGGTGTGCTACAATTTGAGGAATCTTGATTTTAGTGGGAGTTTCGTCCATTATGTAATTTATGTTCTATGTTTAATTGTAAAGTACAAATACATTGTATTTGGATTTTCTGATCAGAAATAAAGTTTAAAGTATTCAGTTTTGATTACTTTGTACGTTTAAGTTATGGTATGATCTCATTGGTAAAGTAGGACCAGTTGAAAATTGACATGTATTGACCAACTTCATGTAATTTTCATGCTACACTTTTCATAATGGGTCTATGTCATTTAGTTGTGTCAGTATGGGTGATCATTGATGGATTTAGTTATGCTTATTATGACAAAAGTCTATTTGGTTCCATGTGTTGATATGATTAATGGACGGGACAATTTGGATTATGCTCAAGGTAATTATAATGACATTTTTGACGTCATAAAGTCTAACACACTCCTAAGGATACATGTGTGACCAGTGGAAGATTGTAAGATTTATAGGTCACATATGTAATTAATTAATAAAGTGTGTTAGGGTCATTATATAATTAGCCAATAAACTAGGGGTCAAATAATATATAATAGTTATGGCTAAAGAGCATAATAGTTATGAAAATTAATAGTGTAGATATCAGGCAGTTTCTAATTTAATGAGGGGCTGAATTAGAAATACTGCAATTTGGGATATAACTAATACTAGTTATATATAGGGGTAGTGGTCCCCAAGGCAAACACAACAAGACTATTCAGTTTCACAAACCCTAAAAGAGAAAACTCTCTGGTTCTCTGGTTCTCTCTATCCCCATCAAAGAGCAAGGTCTTCAAGGTGTTTTGCTGAGGAAGATCACTCAACCCATTGGCTTTATCATCAACATCCCAGGATTTCATCAATGGCAATTCCCACAGGTACGCTTCCGCCTTTGATTATTCATCATGTAATTGACATGGATTATTGAGCATAAGGTTGTAGGGATTGTATTCCAACATGATGATGTAAAAAATTTAACATTAAAAGCTTTTTAGAAGTCTATTTTGTTTTTGTATATAATTAAAGAATTTTTATAATATATTATTATGTATACATATCATATAAAAGTTAAAATCAAAAAGCTTTTTTTTTTTTAGCGAGGTTTAAAGTAAAAGTTTTACGAGCCTCTAATCGGCTATGAAGAGATACAACTTTGTTAGTGGTCCACAAATCAAAGTATAACAATCGTGATATTTTGGCTGTCGGCAAGAATAAATTTAACGTCAATTTATTGATATGGCTCCACATCATCATCCCAATAACACGCACGTCAACTCGTACCATCATTTTACTTGGATTTAATATTTCACACGAAATATGAAACTATAATAATAATAATAATTATTCTTATAAATATAAAATACGTATAATAAATTAGGATTGATTTATATAGCAATCTTGAGTCACTATAATAAATACATAATAAACTAATTTCATAGATATTAAAAAATATAGTAAATATAATTAATTTGTTATATTTCAGGTAAAAGACAAGTTAAATTTATTAAGTTATCTTTTCTTTTTATCTTAAAAGAGATGATAAACTTCATCATAATTAACTAATACATATGTAAATTTATGGGTTCGAATTTGGAACTCAACTTAATAGGCGGCATTTGTCAGTTGAGTTAATGTTTAAGACATTAAATTATCTTTTTATATTGTTAAATATTAAATATTTTGAATTAAATAAAAATTATATTGAAAATAATAGTATTAAATGAGTCAAAAGTAATTAATTTTTACTTATAATAGTGAACAAGATTTAAGATTTTTTTTAATAATAAAGACCAAAGTAGTATTAATTAGAAAATAGAATTGATGAAGAAAAAAATTAAAATGAAAAACATTACTATTGTGATATTTTTTTCTTGCAAATGGGACACTTATAATGAAACATAATGAAGTTCTTGTTAAATATTTATTTATTTCTTGCAAATACGATAATTATAATGACTATGGATGACAATATAATATACACTCGCGAGTACTTATTCGAATTTGTCCTTATTTGGACGGAAAAAATCTACTTTGATTAGATACATGAGTGGATTTTCCCAAAATTAAAATTCAGATGCAAATATGAATTTTCTCTAAAATTAAAATTTAAATGCAAAAGTGATTTTTCTCGAAATTAAAACTATGGTGCAAGTACAAGTTTTGGGTGATATCCATTTTGCACCTAAATTCGCTCCAATAATATTGTTGTAATTTTTAAACTTTATATAAATACATATATTGAATATATTTAATGTTTTTTTAAATGTTAAAATTTTTAGTCTACTCTCTATTGAAAATACTTTTTTTAATTTTATTTTTATTTAATAATTATTATTTTATTATATTAATTATAATAAATATAATTTTTAAATTTATAATTTTATATATTTAAATGAGTACGAATCTGAATAAAAAAATCCAAAATTCGTTGCGTGTGGCAACGTAGATCTAAATTTTATATCAATGTAGATCTAAATTTTATATGAGTATATGCATGCTGATAAATACTATTATCGTATTATATAAGGGATCAAGATATGTTGGTATGAGTAAATCATCTACTCCCCCTGAAATGAAATAAGCACAAATGGATTTAAAAATTAATGTAGCTTATCTATATTTTAGACCAACTAGATCAATTTCATAATTTTTTTTATATTTCATTTTAAAAGAAATATTTATTATATTTATAAATATTTAACTTGTAAGCTTAAATAAAGTTTTCTTTTATTGATCAGTTGATCAATATATTTAGACAGGACATCAAATATATCAAATATTTATGAGAACATATCCAATTACACTAAAAGAGTTATATTAAGAATTACACTTATTCAATAACATCATTTAAGATATATATTTTTTTAATTAAATCAAATGTTGAATTAAAATTTATTATTATATCTATAAATTATGACATTAGTTCATAATCATTTAACACATCATCAAGATGCATCAAAATTCACGTTATATACAATTACATCGTTAATGTTAATTTTAACAAATCAAGAAAACATAAAAAATTATGATAGATTGGTGTCAAAACCTACTGATATCATATATATGATAGTAGTTTTCAATCTATCAATCGATTTTAAAAAATATGTATTTAATATGATGGTAATGAATGAGTATAATTTTTTAAATGTAATTTGATAGCTCATCTCTCTATATATAAAGGAATCTCATTTTTTGTAAATTTTAATAAAATAAAAATAAATTTACAGTTTTTTATTTGTATTATTATAAATTTATTTTCATTAACAATGGTAAGAGTCCATTTTTTTTTTGAGAAGTCTCAATCAGATAAATTCTTTTTTCTAAGACAAACTCATATTTAAGAATCTTGTCATCAAATATTATATATAATATTGTATGATCCTAAGTGAACAACAATAAATAATTTTTTTCAAAGATAAATTATATTCAAGAAGGTAAAAAAGGTCAATATGGTCAATCGATAGCGTACCAACTTTATACTTTGTTTTGTTCGCAAATTTGAAAATTTGTAATTAAGTATATATATTATGATTAAAGTCATCAATTAAGTTTCAAAATGTAAAATATAATTTAAAAAATCATATACTAAACTTTTTAATATCATGTCATCTATGAAAATAACTTTTTAAAATTTGATTTATTATTTCGTACTTTTTATTTCACATAATAATTTTGTTTTTCTAGAGATTTCATATAATTACTTATAAGAGGATATCTATCGTAAATGTCAATTTCACAAATTTATTAATTATTACTTTCAAATAATATGTTATAGAGGTTAAAAATTTCATAATTATTAAGATCTAAAAACGAAAGTTTTAAAGTTGATTTTTTTTTAAAATTTTGTTGATTAAGTAA
>JBBPBS010001143.1:6894589-6934315 GCA_037974835.1 Cicer judaicum | reverse complement strand
TTTGAGAAAAATAATTTTTTTATTTTAAAAAAAAATGATTTTATTTTTTTCAATAAAAAATGTTTTAGATTTTTTTCTGAAAAAATAAATTTCAAATTCTTTCTAGAAAACATTGTAGATTAATATAACATTAAACCCATGAATATCCTCACTTAGACCTAAAAAAATAAAAAATAAAATAATATATTGAATTTTAAAAAATTATTTCCATATATTACCTAATATAAATGAGTTTAGTAGATGATTTTTTAAATTAGATTTTAAATTTTGGAACTTAATTGACGACATTAATCATAATATATATACTCAATTATAATTTTCAAAGTTTGTGAGCAGACTAAAACACAAAAGTGGGCCTTTTTAAAAAAAAAAACATAATCCTTTATACGCCAACCAGTGACCAAATGAACCTTTTTATTGTTGTTCACAATAATATAAGACACCAACATCAATTCTAAGGTCTTTTCCAAAATCAATTATCGACAAATTGAAATGGCAGCACTAATTCATCTAGGGACTTCTAGGAAATCCCGACAGAGCTTCAAAAGATGACCAATTAAATTATGAATTATGTATTTTCATACACTAATTTACTAATAATTGTTGTCGATTTTGGCTGGGTTCAAACTGTATAATATATATTTTCTCATTAAATTTATTATTATTTTCATTCAATTCTCATTCGATTATTTGATTATAGTATAATATTTTATGTCAGTTTATCAAAACATATATAGTCTTTGGAGTATTATTCTATATATTATTTTCTATTTTGCAAATAGTTTTGGGGTCTGTTTGTGAAAGTCTTTTATAAAAGTTATTTTTATAGTATTATTTTTTTGTACAATTTAAAAAAAAAAGAATTTTAAAATTAAAGTTTTAAATGAAAAATTAGTTTAAATATTCCATCTTAAAATATCCTTTTAAATATTTGATCTATTTATTACAATTTTTTAATAATAAATTTCAAAAATATTAAAAACTATCTTAAAAATTTCTTTATAAAAATAATTTTTGAGAAATATTTTTTTATAAAAAAAAATATGATTTTTAGTTTAAAAGAATTCTAATTAGAAATGTCTAAATTATTTAATATGGTAACAAATTAATTGATAATAATTTCTGTTATTTTTAAACACATTTTCATAAAAATTATTTTTAAAAATATAAATTCAAAATATTTTAAAAAAAACCTAAAAATAAACGCGCCATTAATCTTAGTGGTATAAGAGTTTGCAAGCCAACTCTAAACCATGTGGTCACTAATTTGATCTCTTATTCATGTTATATAAAATCCCCATTTTAATATATAATCCTTACACACACGCGCTTATTGTAAGTCTTTAAATTAAAGAGACTAGTCTATACAATTTTGTGTGAATGATGCTCTAAAAAAATGTATTTTATGTTTTTAAATTTTAAATCAATTAATAAATATAAAAAATAATATATTAAATATTATATTTTGAATTTAAATTTAAAATTTTATAATTTTGTAAATTTATGATGATAATTATTACTTTTTATATAAAAGAATATTTTTTATTTTTAAATTTACCGTTAATATGTGGAAATTATGGAAGACGACATACTTTGTTAAATGATCGAAAAATGTGGTTAAAAATACAAAAAAGTATTTCATAATATTTTCACAAAAATAATATCATAAACTTCTGTAACATATAATCTCATGGACAAAAAAATCAAACATACCTACGTTTTTATAGATTTTTTTTATTATCAATAGACATTCATTTTGGAAATTAAAGAGATTTTTTTATATTTTATAATTTCATTAAATAACGAAATCAACTGCAATAGAATAAAACAATACACGAAAGATAATTCTCAATCCAAATAGTGTTAACTGACGATAAAAAAAATTAGCTTATAGATATGGAAAAATATTTCATATTCTTTTCACATGTATGACTAAACAAATATATAAATTATTGCAGATATTTCAACAATAAATAATCTAACACGAGCAATTAGTAGAAGAGTTATTCATTACACAAACCATCTATAATATGCAAAAACTATCTGTGTAGACTACATATTCTACTCTCGTTCCTTTGCAAAGATTATCAGAGAATAGTCAAGAACTCAATTGAATCATCACACTAAAAATATATAGCAAGAAATCAAAAAGGCAAGTAAACTCAATTTTTTTTCATTTTCGATTGGCAAAAAAATTGTTTTTAAAATTTTCGGTATTTCGTTTTTGAAATGTTTTTGAAATTTCTAATAGGCAATAAAAAGTCGAGATAAATTTTTGCAAGCAAAATTTTTTATCATTCAAATTTTTCCTTGACAAGAAAATCAATTTCAAAATTTCTAATAGACAAAAATAAAATTGTATTAGATATCAGAAATCAGAAAATTCATTTTTCAATATAGAAAATAATTATCTAAAAATTCAAAAATAAATTTCTGATTCAATAATTTGAGAGGAAAAATAATTACTTTTTCTGATTTTTTTTTTAAAGAGAGTATGAGTGAATTGTATAAATTTTTTTTTACTTTAAGAATTGATCATAACTTTATTTTGAAACAAAAATTATAAAGATGGAGATATAAATCTAAATATGGAGTACAAAATCTAATTTTCATATATTTGGTAGGCAAACATTTGGTAGCTAGGAGAGTCTTGCTGCATGGGTGGAGACTTGGATTTTGCTGAGAGAAATGGGCCGTGGTAGGGTGAAGGTATAAGGTAAATTTAATTGAAAAAGGAGTAAAGGGGGTGTGAATATGAAATAATGTGTACTAAATCCAATAGTCTAGCACATGCTGGGCTAAGGTCCAAACTACTAAAGATAGTCCAAGTCCTATATTAGATTTTAAAAAATTAAAAAGTATTAAACACAATAGTGTGTGATTTATTTTCTATGAAGAACCTTGAAATCTTTTTTTAATCAAATCAAGCAAAATTTCCACTAAAAAAAATATTTAATTTTTTTTAATCAACTCAAGCCAAAATTCTATTAAATTTAAAATCAACAAAATATTTGGTGTACAGTTTATAGAAAGAAAAAATAAAAAGTGACACGCCTTATAAAAGGAGAAATAAAATAATAAAAAGTGACACGCCATATAGAAAAAAAATAAAAGGTGATATAAAAAAATAAAAATAAAAAGTGATGTAATAAATATATTTAAAAGAAATAAAAAGTAATACAATAAATATAATAAATTGGTAACAATGTAATATAATAAAAAGAGAAAAATATATAAAAATAAAATGTTTGAATGAGTGTATGAAAGTTTGGACTATATATATATATATATATATATCGTAAATCATTATTGTTTTTAAATCATTGGTGTGTTGATGTTTTCTTTTTTCAAAAAAAAGAAACAAAGAGAGCAAAACCAATAAATTTGCAAAAGAAAAGATTTTTAATTTAAATTATAAAAAAAACATATTAACAAAACATAAGATAGGCAAAGTGCCACAAAGCACACTATATATGTGCTTTCATTTCATGATCATATGATTAATGATCTTTATTACACATTACAAAAGCAAAGAGATAGCTTAACTAAGTTTAGAATAATTAAGCCATCACATGACCCCTTAACCCTTTTTTTTAGTTATCAAAGCTCAAGTCACACCCAAGAGGTGGTGTAATACCACACCTCAAAGGCAAAATCTTTAACTCCTTTTCCATTTCTTTCATCTCTTTCTTATCACACTTATCACTCAAATTATCTCCTATCTTTTGCAATGCTTCACACCTACAATCCAAGAAATTCACTTCACCAAGTTGTGCACAACACTGCTCCTTTAGTCCTTCTTCACGGTTTCGAATGTAATTGATTCCCCTCATTTTGATAACATTGTCGTCGTCCTCGTCTTCGTCCTTCTGAATCCTCTTCGTGAGGAACTTCTCACAGTGTTTTAGGTTCAAACTCTTGAGTTGCTTGCGGCAACTTTCTGGCATTTCTTCTTTTTCGTCCTTTGAGGCGTTGGTGTGAGCAATGAAGAGAATTAAAGCCGCAAAGAAAGTTACGAGGAAAATGTGTTTGGCCATTGTTTTGTGGAATGTGGTGTGTGTGTGTGTATTGATTGTTTGTTTTTGGTGTTTAATTATTTGATGGGTGTTGTGAGGGATCATAGAGAGTGGTATTTATTTAGGATTTGGGGTGTTGCATGTTAATTAGGTACGTGGAAGGGAAATTGGTGGGGTGGCTATGTTTGCTTCTTTGCTTGTTTTTGAGCTTCCACGTATAGCGATTTCATGCAAGGGTATGGTGGTTTTATTTGGTGCATGTACAACACCTAAGATCACTTCATTTGGATTGTGGTTTTCACGTGTCTACAATATTATACATTATTTCTTTTTAAAATATAACTAAAACTTTATCAAAGAAAGTTTAAACTAAATATATTAAATTTTTGAACTAATATTTTAGTTACATAATTGAGGGAGTATATAAGCAACTTCAACTACGGAGTATTTTATTAGATTCGTCACTTTACGTTGGTGTTTAAAAATCACTAAATTTTTTAATAATTATCGGCAACACTTTTTGTGAGTATATAAATTAATGAATTATTTTGTTTTTATATAAATCTATTGATATTGGTTTATTGAATTAAATTTTATAAAATATATTTGCTTATTCTTATTTTTATTAAATTAACATTGTTCAATTATTGTTTCAATTATAACGAAAAAAAATTCATTAACTTATTATATTTTTGCAAAATATCGTGGATCTAACATTAAAATTTAAAGTGAGTTGGAATATCTATAAAAGTGGTCACACACACACACACATATATATATATATATATATATATATCATTTTTATCCTTGAAATTATAATGATCGAACAATATGCGGCAAACGTTTAGAAATCCTACAAATCAATCAGTAGAAGTCGAAAATCCCCGCAAAATAATTTTAACCCCCCCACAAATTTGCGTGTTTTTTTTGTATTGTATGTTTTTACATAAACATAGAAACAATAAACAAATTAAAAAGGTTTGGATATACGAAATATTAATCTCTTTAACAATATAGCGATTTAAGCTTCGAATCCCAGTACGAGATAACATAACACAATTAGTTTTTTACAATGTCAATTAAATGGATAAAAGTCAATAGGAATTGAATTCGAAATTTAAATGTACAAATGTCTAAAAATATTTAAAATTAACGAATCAAAATTACAATTAACTTAATTAAAACTATTATTAAATAATTAAATTAAATTTATAATTTTAATATTTTTAATAAAAAAAAGTTGTACTTTTTAAATAATTTTTAAGTATCAATGTTTTTATATGTTAATAATTCTTTTTTAGACTAAAACAATAAAAACTTAAAAATAATTCTAAATTAAAACTCAAAACTGAAATTCAATACTTAATAATAAAACTCAAAATTATAAATGACAATAGATATTTATAGAAACAAATAATATTAATCTGCTACGCGTTTCATTGAATAAAAATAACATTGGTGTCCTATTCATCATATTTTTCTGAGTATACACGAAACATATATTTATTAGGTTTTAAGTATATGCAGATATTAACAGCTATATATGGATATTACATTAAAAATCCATTTATGTAAAAATGTTTTTATTTTTGTAATTATGTAAAATATTTCCTTTTCTTTTATCCACACAATAAAAATATAAAATTAATAACTATGCAACTTTACACTCATATCCAATGAGAATTTACTACATTGCTACACCAACTTACTTTTGTTTGGTTATTTGGAAACTAATAGTGTGACATAAAAAATATATTTGTCTTTCAATCTATATCAGTTTAAAATTACTTTAATTGACAATGTATGACCATTATATTCAAAAGATATTAATCTATAAAAATATTGATGTATTAATACATAAATAAAATATATCACAAAGTTCTATTCTAACAATGGTCAATATATTAACCCATAAATAAAATACATTAGTAATTTTAATAAGAGCTGCTCTCTTCATTACAAAGAGGGAAAAAAAACCCGCAAGAATGTCTATGTTTCTAACTTTTTTTAATAAATTATGTGTCTGATTTTTAATGATTGAAAAAATAATTTAATTTATATATATTATTAATAGAGTTTTTAAATTGTTAATTTATAATTTTTTACGATAATAATACATAACAATTAAATTCTTATAAATTTGACATTTTGACCTTTAATATAAAACATCTGGGTAGTGGCGAAAATACTGTATCATTTTCTTATTTATTCTTTTAAAAATTTGTTCATAACAATTATTATTTTCCTTTTAATAATTTACTAACATGCGTGGATATGCATTAATGCAAACACTATTATGTTTGCTTTCGTATCTAATTCACTAACAATAGTTAAAATATTTATTTATTTTAGTCATATTGTAAAAAATTTAAATTATAAATACCAACACATATAAATTTTTGTTTGTCATGTCTACTAAAAACTAAAATTTATTTTATTTTTAAAACATAAAATTAAGTTTAACTTGAATTTCATAAGTTTATGTGCAAATTTGAGATATAATATTTTTTTAAAATAAAAATATTAGTATGTCAACTAAAAATATGAGTCAATTATTTAAGTTATAATAGAAAGTTACACTAGAATTTATTAAATCAAAATTTTTAACAATAAATAAATTTAAATAGTCAAAAAATTTATATAAAAAAATTAGGCTTAATTGCACTTTTAGTCCCCCTATTGAAGGTGAAAATTGAACGTAGTCCCCCTATTGAAGGTGAAAATTGAAAGTAGTCCTCCTATTTAGTTTGTCCCCCAGTTTTAGTCCCCAAACAGAATTTGATGTCAAATCACGATGAGTTGTCATTTTTTTAATGACATGTCAATAAATAGGTGACGTGACAGACGCTTACGTGGAATAAACTTATTATTATATTATTTCTGATTAAAAAATATAATTTTTATTTTGAAAAATCATTTTAATAATTGTGAAACATTTTTAAAAATAAAATTAAATTGTTAAAATAAAATTAAAATAAAATTGCAGAACCCTAAAACCCCAAATCATATGAACATGTTTCAAGCTAAAGCCCCAAATCTTTGAACCCTAAAGCCCAAAATCGTGCAATTGTTCCTGTTCGTTTTCTTCATCATCATCCGATTCCGATTTCGTCTTCGTGTTCGTGGTCTCTGTTTCGTTTTCGTCTTCTCTGTTTCGAACACGAAGAATTCATACTTCTAAAAACCCATTCGGCTGCCTCAATGCAACCACATTTTGCATACATGTCAATGAGACTTGTCCAAAGAGAAGCATTGCTATTTCTCTTCAAGTTCTTATTAATGTATGCATAAAGCCACTTACCAAGATCAAGAGCACCAAGGCAAGCACATGCAGGAAGAATTCCTAAAAAAGTTCACACTTCGCTCATCCCACATGTTCACACTTCGCTCATTCATATGTATGCTTCTATTGGGAAATTGGATTTTGCACGTTTGGTGTTTGATAGAAGTCCTTTTAGAGATGTGGTCACTTTTACGGCTCTTATTACTGGGTATGTCTCGCAGGGTTATGTGGATGATGCTAGACGACTGTTTGATGAAATTCCAACGTAAGATTTGGTGTCTTGGAATGCTATGATTGCTGGGTATGTTCAAAGTTGTCGTTTTGAAGAAGCTATTGAGTATTTTTATGAGATGTAGGAAACAAATATCTCACCCAGTAAGAGTACAATGGTGACTCTGCTATCTGCTTGTGGTCACACGAGGTCACACGGGGTCGCGGGAATTGGGTAATTGGATAGGTTATTGGGTTAAAAATATAAATTATATTTAATTATATTTTTAAAAATATTGTTATAATTATAAAAATAATTTTTAAAAATATAAATAATATTTTTTAATAAAAAATAATATAATAATAAGTTATTCCACGTAAGCATCTGCCACGTCACTTTTTTTATTGATCAGTCATTAAAAAAATGACAATTTATCATGATTTGACCTCAAATTCTGTTTAGAAGACTAAAACTGGGGACAAACAAAATAAGGGGACTACTTTCAATTTTAATTTATAATAGGAGGAACAAAAATGCAATTAAGCCAAAAAAATTATTGATTTTACTTGTAGGAAAAGATAGTATCGGGTAGAAATACTGGGCACATTAGTTTTACAAAAATTTAGAATTATAGATGCTTTTGAGCATAGTATACACTTGCTTTGCTTCATTTGTATTTACAGTTTTGTCCTTATAGAAAAACATCATTCCCACCGTCTCGACCAACCAATTGAACTCAACTCGCCGATATTTGCGAATATATCCTGGGTCCCACCTACTAGATACATAGCGCGTGAATATTCTCACCCATATTCGAGAGTAGAAATCAATCACCCAAAAGTACCTCACGATTCTCTCTATATTTCCTCCTGTTTAAAATTTATCCTTCCCTACTTTCTTTCCTCCCAAACAACGCAATCTCATCGAGAGAAGGTCCTGCCTTATCCAATTTTAGGGTTTCTATTCTTCGCTAATCACCCCACTCCTTTACGCATCGAAACCCTAAACTAAGATCAGGTATAATCAGATTATCGTTCCTTTCGCGTTATCCTTTTAAAGATCTATTTTTCGTTTTTTAATTATAGGTTTTGTCTAAATTTGATCATAGTTTGTCTAAATTTTTGGGGGTTTTATTTGTTTCGATCAGATCTTATCTATTCAAATCGTATGACTTGTTGGAATTTAGAGATTTGTTTATCTGTGAAGTTTTTGAGTTTTGTCTGTGTTTTTTTGACGAGTAAGTGTTGTGATTCAGATCTAGTCGATTACTCGATACGCCTTTGATGATATAGCTGATTTTTTCCGCCGTAACGTTTTTAGTTGTAATTTTTTTTTTTGTGTATTAATTTTTAGGCATGTTGTATGAAATTGTTTCGAAATTTTAATATATATTGTGAATGAACTTTGGGGGTAGTTTGTTTTAAAGAAATATTGAATTTGATTTTGAATAATTTGATTTAAATCCATGTTGAACTCTGCCTAAGGGGGTCTGTGATCGGCCTGGATGCTAATTTGTTCAGGATTTTTTTCCTTCTGTTTTGCACTGCTGATAGATAGATTGTTTATGTTGGGTTTGTAGACAATGATTATTGACAGTGATTTTGATGTTGTATTAACGTGGTGTTTGTTGTTAATTTGTTATTATAATTCAGCTAACATTTTGATTCTAAATCCAGGTTTGAGCTATCTGGTTGGTGGGACCTTCTGTTTTGGAGATTAAGTTTCATGTCTGAATTAGACGCACAAATTCCTACTACCTTCGGTACGTTTGAACATCTTTACCTCTTGATGAGTGTTGTCGGTCAGATTAATTGATCTGTTCATGATATGCAGTCCTTCAGGAAAGAGTAGTCCTCTTGTGCAATTATGTTGTGTATGGTCGGATTCCTTTGAAATGTTGTCTCAGATTATAACATTAGCATGTATTCTGTTTTGAATTTTTTCCTCACTTTAATTATCTATTGATTTCGTGATATTTATGTAATACTTTACTAATAAATATTATTTGCTCATTTATGTTGAAATGTACATGTTTTATACCTTCAACTATACTCCAGAAATGTTGTTGCTTTCTTACTGATATTGTTTTACTATTATGGCCTGGACATGCGATGACCCTATCTTTCACTCTTAACTACCCTATCTTTCACTCTTAACTATTACCAGAGTATTAATAATATTGTTCTGTCAAATGTCAATTATATTACTTCCCATCATTGAACAAGATGCTAAAAGATGCCAAAAATTGTACAGAACTTTTCTCTGGAATAGTTTTTTGAGGTGATTAAGATTGGGTTTTTAATGCATTGATACATTTGGGTACTAACCTTTGTGAAGGTTGTGGTAAAAAAGTATATTGATACTTCCATCCTCACACAACATTCGTTATGTAGAGCAGAAATAGCTGGTTGCTATGATTATGCTAATCAGGCTTAACTATTGATTATTAACACCTGATTCCTGTGTGGCATGCGTGCCAACAATTTTAGATCCTTTTGCTGAGGCAAATGCTGAGGATTCCGGTGCTGGGTCAAAAGAGTATGTGCATATTCGTATTCAGCAGCGAAATGGTAGAAAAAGCTTGACAACTGTCCAGGGATTGAAGAAAGAATTCAGTTACAACAAGATTCTTAAAGACCTTAAGAAGGAGTTTTGTTGTAATGGTACAGTTGTCCAGGACCCGGAGCAAGGACAGGTCAGTCTTGAGGTCCTCTTGTTAGATAATGATCTATTTATTCCTTGTTGCATCAAATAACATTTTTTGTGGTATAGGTTATTCAACTTCAAGGTGATCAGAGGAAGAATGTATCTACCTTCCTAATTCAGGTAGCTAATGACCTCCCATCTTTGGCTTTATGCAGTATGCTGTCTGAATTATTTATCCTTTTTCATTTTTATCTATATTGAGCTCCATGTATTTATCTTGTTTTGTTTGTGGCATTATCAATGATGTAATATGTATGAGTGGTTTTCTGAGATTAAGTTCATTGATTTTACATTCAGAATTACACTGGTATTAAGAGTCTGTTCTTAAAGCCCTATAAGCTAGATATTAGTAATCCTGAATACATAGCACGATACGGCACTGAAACACAACTATCTTTAAGTTTTACTTCATATATTTCTTTTTTCTTGCAGTGACAAAACATTTACTCAACACCTTTCATTGTATTGAAATCTGAATAAGGAACTTTTCTACAGATGCCATATAATTAATTGACAAACTAATTTTATTTATCGAATACTTATTCTTCTGCACTTGTGGACTTGAACAGGCTGGTATCGTGAAGAAGGAGCATATTAAAATTCATGGTTTCTGAGCAGCTGGAAACTTGAAATTGTTAGTTGTATCTAGCTCACTTTGAGCTGGGTATATATATTTGATTGTGGTATTTCTTGTGTTCTGGTATTTTCAACAGTTGTGATGTGGGATTATGGAATTTATGATATTATGTGCTATTTGCTTCAATAATATGTATCAAATGATTTTAATAGAGTTTCATACGACTTCATTTAACATTTCAGTACATGGATGCGTTTTCTATGTTCATCGTGCTAGGTGTTTATATGAATTTGGATTTAGTGCAGTTACAACATTGGCACATTTGGACTGTCCACGAATGATCCAGATTTTAAGTTCATATTTTATTATTTTTAAAACTAAAATTCAAACATGAAATTGGTATCATATTATCTTTGATTAGATGGTCTAGATTTGCCTGACTGCAGTCTATCTCGACCAGTGTTTATATACCAGCCTCACCATGCGCCTTTAGAATGTGATACTTAATTGATTAAAAGTTGTGACCTAAAAATACTGGAGTCGATCAAGCTTTTGGTTCTAGTGGAGAAGACTTTGGTTCTGGTAAATAAAATCTTGGTTTTTAGTAACGTTTAAAAAATATTTGTAGACTATGTTAAAAATATTTTGTAGTTATTTTCCATAACAGAAGTTTATGGGTGAAGATTCACTTCATCTTTTCCTGACTGCAATAGCTTTACACTGTGCATTGAAGATTATCTTGATATTACTCCATAACCCAGTTTCTAGTTGTAAGCTAATAGCAATAGTGTTTGCAATTTGCAAACCTGAAAAAATTTATATTCTATCTAAAAGTGTTCTGTCTATTCATCTGGTCCCTCATGGTGTAGTGATTATTCACTACATGAAGGGAAAAGCATGGAGTAAGGTGGAGGAAGTGGCTTTTAGAATAGATACGAATAATGTGTATAATAGGGTAGATTGAGGCTATTTACGAGTTATAATGAAATGGGTCGTCAAGTTTGAACCAAATGGAGGTGTACCAAGCTGTTAGAAAAAAATAAACATTGGGTCTATCCTCTATGATTTGTAAGATGTATTGTAACAATGTTAAACATTTAAACCCATAATCAGTAGCTAATTTACGCAATTGAACAACATATGAATGCCTCAACTTTCTATAAAATTTATCAGTTCTTGTTGCTACTATATATTGGTAATCTCAATACATTAATAAGCAGTTAATAAGTTTCTTCCATAAAAAAATATTGATTATGAGATCTATTGATCAATATCTCATATATTGTCATGGTTTAGATCGATAAACTTGACATTGATAATAGTTTATTTAGGTCTACATAGATTTTTAAGTAACATCGACTCTTTGATGAGAGAAAGATAAATCTAATTATCAAATTGTGTCCTAATAAGTGGCGGAGATATGAATTATATCTAGGGAGCCATGATCAAAACTCTAATATTTATACAAAAGTGAATGGTCATTTTAGTTTTTTAAATATATATGAGGTATGATCGATATAGTATTTGAATATATTGAAAATAAACATATCAATAAATCCTCTATCCTATTAGTAATTTTATGGATCAAATTGATTTATAGAAAACATATTTGAGGACTAAACTAATTAGTGAAAGGCATACTCGAAGATAAAATACATATTTAACTATATTTATGTAAAAATTGTTTAGTAATTGACTAATCATATGATCATATAATAATTGACTATGTATAATTCAAATTTTCAAACACGTTAGAATCTTGTTTTAATTTTAAAAATTAGATCATAATAAAAAGAAGCACTAAAAACTCAAAAAGAGTTATCTTTTATTTAAATTATAAATAACATAAAAACCTTGTAAATAATCAATAACATAAAAAAAAATCATAAAAACAACTTTATTTAAATTATAAATAACATTAAAAAAAGCCTTATATCAAAGAAAAAAAAATCAAAAAGAGCCAAAAATTCAAACCATTTTAAAGCCACTCTTGAAAAAAAACTGAACCCTATATTATGATTAGTCTTATACGGCCCATGACTGACCCTAACTCAAACGAACCTTACATAAAAAGAAACTCAAATGAGCCTATAAAAGTCGGGGATGATGAAATTGTATGTCTCCTTTTTTGCTCTAATACTTAGATGAGATATAGAGTTGCCTAATCTGAATATTTTCTTGTAATTCAGTGACATGTGATTTACTTATAAGAGTTTGTTGATTTTTAAAAAGAAATCATCTTAGGCAGATAAATCCTTGTGATTGGCGTAAAACATTGTTCATCCACGCTACTAATCACCAACTACGAAAAGCCCTCGTTGTTAGCATATGAAAAAAGGAGAGGACGAGAGAATTTTGGTTGCATATAAGAATGAAACAAACCAACTCAAGATGTAAGTAGCTGAACTTTAATCAGATCAGTAAAAGGATCAGTTATCCTTTCAATACACAATCATTTTGGTATCTGATTAAATAAATAAAAAATTAAATTAGTCATCAAAATAACATATAAAAAATACAATCTACGGTCATGTCAATTAATGATAAAATTTAATGTTAAATTAGTCAATGACTATTATATGTCAGATATTGACCTTTTAATGGTTTAGTGATTAATATAATTTTTTTTGTTGATTTAGGTTGCATTAACTTGCATAGGTTCTACGTGGTATTGGCTCACAATATTGATGAGGTGTTAACTATACTTAAACAAACCATTATTTAGTTAGCATCCTCTTAGTCAAATTCAAACTTTTTAATTGTGTGTTTTGAGAAAATATTTTATATTTTTATTTTTTATATTTTGCATCTTTACTATTTACCATTTTATATTTTCTTCGTAATAATGTTTAACTTAAATAATTTCACTTCAAGATAAAATGAACTTGCATTTAAAAAAATAAAAACACAAAATATTTTCACAAAGTAACAAGACCAAAACTTGCATTTTTTTGAAATGGTAACGAGTGTCACAAAATACATGTTTATAATAAATTTTAAATAGTTTTCTTCCATCTCACAATAAGTATCATTTTAGCAACAAAAAATTGCCTCAAAATGAATATTATTTATAATTTTCAATACAACTTTAATTATATTTTTGCTATACTACCATTTAATGATTACTATATAAACAACTTTCAAAGTATTATTATATTTTGGATTGATAATAATAAAAAGTCATCAATAATTAAGATTGTAGTTTGGTAAATTGAATTATCTCTTTCTTCTAATTATTTAATTTTTTAATATATCTACAAAAATATTAAACAACATTCGTTATTAAATAAAATGAGTAACTTTTTATTGAAAGTTGTATTTTTCATACATTGAAAATGAAACTACTGAGCTTTCTTTCTTTTTTTTTTCATAAAAATAACCAGAAAAGAAAAAAAGATGCTTTACTTTTTGAGTTTTTACTATGTTCATGATGCAATCATGAATAAAAGAAATTTTAGGACTAGTAGTTGCTTACATTTTGAGGAGACGGCCTTATATATATATATTAAATGACAAAATAAACAAAAAATAATAAATTATTAAAAATATGAATTATTAAATAATAATAATGTAAAATTAATTAAAATTAGTTATAAAAAAAAAGAGTTATTGCAATATCCTGCCAATATTTTGAATTTTGACCGAGTAACTAAGATAGTATGTATATGTTGTGCATTTTATTCCTAACGACCATTATATTTCTAACTAATGTGAGTACTATTTAGTTGACTATTAAATATTCATATCCTCATTTTTAGAATTTGTAACCAATACTTCACTTTTGAAATCACATATTAAAATGTCCTATTTCTTTGAGATCACAGAAAATCCCTTTTTGGAGGTAGCAATTAGTCAAAGAGGAGTTTTTTTCTCCCCAAGTAAGAGGTCGCTGGCTGGGAATGCGACCTCTCAAAGGGTTTTTTTAAAAAAATTTAAATCGTTTTTTATATTTTATGTAATTGTTAATATTAATTTTCTATATTAAATAATAATAATACATTAATAATTAATTATTATTATTGTTATTATTATTAAAAATAATTATAATTAAATTAAAAATAAATAAATAAAAATAATTAAAATAAAATAGGAAATTAATATTATAACTATTAAAAGTAATTAAAATTAAAAATAGTAAATTATATTATAAATTTAAAAGAAAATACATTAATAAAAAAAATTACATTAATAACATGAAATAAAATACATTAAATTAAAATAGGAAATTAATATTATAAATTTCAAAAAAAAAATACATTAAATAAAAATTATACATCAAATTATAAATAAAAATAAGTCATTAATGTTGAGATTCAGACTTACAATTACACACTTACATATAGAAAGGCAGGGGGGAAAATAAAGCAATCGAACAAATTTATGGCAATTGGGAAGAGTCTAACAATCAACTCCCATAATGATTGGTGGCTATGCAAACATTTGCTCTAGGAATCAAAATTGAAATGGGAACAATCTCAACTTATCATATTAATTTCCTATTTTAATTTAATGTATTTTGTTTCATGTTATTAATATAATTTTTCTTATTAATGTATTTTTTAAAAAAATTTATAATATAAATTACTGTTTTTTATTTTAATTACTTTTAATGATTATAATATTAATTTCCTATTTTAATTTTAATTATTTTCAATTTAATTATAATTATTTTTAATTTAATTATAATTATTTTTAATTTAATTATAATTATAATTATTTTTAATTTAATTATAATTATTTTTAATTATAACAATTTTTTATAATAATTAATAACAATAATAATAATAATTTATTAATGTATTATTATTATTTAATATAGAAAATTAATATTAACAATAACATAAAATATAAAAAACAATTTTAAAAAGTAAGGGAGGTCGCATACCCAACCAACGACCTCCTACTAGGAAAAAAAAAAACTCCTTTTTAACTAGTCGCATCCCACAAAGCAATTTTTTGTTAACCCAAAAAAGTAAGACATTTTAGTATATGATCTCAAAAGTAGAACACTTTAATTACAAATCCTAAAAACTAGAATATTCTGGTAAAAATTCCTCATACTATATCTCAGTATTGTAATACATCTTACCTTATTCATATAGATTCAATTAATTACATTACATGATATATTTTTGTTAAAAGTTAAAAAGAGACTTAAACAAAGATAATATATAAAAAACAATTAATTAATTTTAATGATGAACAAACTATTGATACAAAATATAAAATAAATACAAGCAAAATAATGATGCATGGGAAAAATTATACATAACAAATTATATATATAAATTAATTAATTAACCTAATATGAACATTAAAACATAAATAAGATACTTTGAAAGTGTGGATGTGATAAGGATGGTGTGGAGATTTGAAATATTAAATTGTTATCATTAAAATAAAAATTGTAGTGTGTAGATCTTCAAAGGATTAATGTTTTTTTAATAGCTCAAATAGTTATAATCTACAATGTGTTTCTCAAGTTTATGAAAGTGTTTGAGCTATCTTATTATAAAATAACCGCTTAAGAATAAAGTGTACATCATATACGAATTAAGTGAGTTACTCGATTATAATTTTTTTAAATTAATTTATATGTGTAGAAGATTACATCCTCACAACGCGGTCAAATACTAGTCCAAAATTTGTTTTTTCTTTACATTGTTGTATTATGGAGACGCAATTTAGTAAAAAATAAGTAAAATATTTTAGTATATTTACTTTAAATTAAGGTATTTTTTAATTTAAAAAAATTATATTTGAGAAAAAATCCACTGTTACTTTTCAATTACATAATTTACTTATTTAAAATACTTAAACAATATCTTTATAATACTGTTAGCAAAATATATATTTTTAAAAAAGTTAATGTGAAGAAAGTCGGCAATCCATATGTAAAACTAAACCAAACCACTTAACTGAGGTACATAGTCATGCAATTGAATCAAAAGTGACCTAAATACTTAATTGAATTAATTATGCGTCCTATTATAGATTACTTTGGTTTGACTAATTGATCTAGTTTGATTTTTAAAACGCATTTTAAAAATTAGTTTAAAATATGGCAATTATTTAAAACATTAAATTTGAGGTCGGGCACCCTTGATTTCTCCAAATAAAACAGTGAAAAGAGAAATATATAACATTGTTTTTATTAAAAAATAAAATATTAAATCTTTATAATTTTAAAAATTAAAATAATTTAAAGACTAAAAAATCTAATTTGACTTAAAAGATTAAAATGAAATCTAAAATATAAAAAGCAATGGGACTAAAAAAGTGTAATTTTGTAATTTTAGCATTTATTTTTATATTTCCCGAAAATTATCTTGCATCACCCGTAGAGTCAAGTAGAAAAGGTTTGTGAAAACGACATCGTTTCACAAAGTAACGAACGAGCACAGTTGAGAAATCATTTCCTTCAGAGAGAAACTTAAGGAAGAAGAAGAAGGAGGAGGCAAATCCGCATAGAGAGAAAGAGAGAGTTTCTCTTGTTTGCATTAAATCAATGGATGAACTATTCGTAGGTATACTATCGATGCTTCTTGTGGCAGCACTAATCCCACTCTATCTATGGAAACGCCATCACGATTCACGATCCTCTTCTTCCAACGAAGAACCTCACCAGGTTTGCAAATTCCACGCCAAAACCCTAGTTTTACCACATTTAAATAAAAAAATTGAAATTCTTAGTTAGATTATGCACAAATCGTCAGGCTCCGCAGAGAGAAACCGTGGTTCGCGCCACCGCTACTCGCCGCATGCGTCGGAGACCGGCTGCATCTGGAGCTAGCACTTCGTCGGCTCCGTCTGCAACGCAACAAGGTTATTCGTGTAATTCGTTTGTTTTAATTTTATTTTTCTATTTGATAATGTTTGACGGTGGATTCAAATAAATAAATGAATTAATCTATGTAATATGCTTGAAGTGACTGAATTTGTATTAAGTTGGTGAAATTATGTTTAGTTTGTTGGTCAAATTGGTCTTCATCTTAGGTATTTTGAAGAATAATTTGACCAATGAAAAACACATTCATGGACTAATTTGACGTATAGAAGGTCATTTAGATAATTTTTTACATGATTTCCATTATTCAGGGATTAATTTGAAAGTGTGGTATGGTTTAAGGATTAATTTGTGTGTTTCTATGTTTGACACAACGCCTTGGTGAATAAAAATAATAAGAGATGTGATTTAGGTTAAGATGTGTTGTTTTCTACTAGAGGGGTTGATGGACGTGAAAATTAAAACTGTGGTAGTTTGGGGATTTTTTTGCATATTTTCTTACTTTGCTATTTCGCTAGGTACTTCATTAATTCTTTTGTTTAGTGTTTAGGGTAGAATTCTAATGTGGAATCAACTACTTGCCGTTGTTATTTGGCTCTCTGTTTTTGTTATGTGGAAGTATTATTAAACTAGTAGGTGATGTTAAAGTATTAAATATATGCTGTCTAGTACCTTGTGGGAACAATGTTCATGGGTAGCTTCTTGAATCTGAATTTCATTTGTGAAATGGTCAACTGTATACATTTAAACAGAATCTGCAGATGAAAGTGACAATGAAGCTGGTGGTGACGAGTCATATGAAGCCAAAGCATCAAGGAAAAAGGAAATGAAAAGGCAAGAGAGGGAAGCTCGGAGACAGGTATTCTTTTTTTAACATGTTGAAAACTGGTTCATTTATTTATTATTAAAGATACTAGGGTATACTTTTGGCTGGCCACTTTTTATTTGCAATGTGTCTGTAACCTTTGTCAAAAAGCATAGTAATTTGCATTTGACTAACCAAAACAGATGGTTTCTTGAAATGAAAGACGTGTGTAATGAAGGTTTTATAAGGATACTGACGTTTATAATTTGTGCAAACTGTTGTTTAAACTGTCATGTACATGATAGAATTACTTTGAAGAATACTAGACAGACATGACATTCAGATATTGGGTAACATTTTATTATTCAAGACATCATCTCAAAACTGGAGTTGACGGCAATTCAGCTTGGTAACCGGTCCAATTAACCTATAGAATTGCTCTGCCAAAAAACCAGTTCATGAACTGGTAAATACCAACAGTTCACCTGTTTGGTGTGGTTTGATGTTGTGACTTTTTCAAAAAACAAAAGGAATTAATATTTAATATTTTATATAAAGGGGGAACAAAAGAGGAGGAGAAATGAGGTTAGCATAGATAACACCAAGGATGCTTAATTTGGCTTCCATTGTTGCCCCACTTAGCTGAGATTGAGATAATTTCCTTTCTCTATCTCCAAATCTTGACTTTGTTTTAACCAATTAACCTTGGGAGTGTCATGAACACCCTCCTTGGTGGATTTTCTACAGTTCTTTGCCATGAGTGCCAGCAACTACCTTCTTCTGCTCACTCTCTCAAGCCAAAAAAACAAAGCAGATTTGTTTGCCAAATCTCTTCATTTGGATGGACGCATAGCAAAAATCAAAATCTGTTGTGTACACAACACATGACAAAAGTACTGAACAGATCACACAAACAAGTTGGAGAGAGCAAGTGCAAGTCCTATGAGGGCATTGATAATTTTGTTTCTTAGGTCATTACTCTATTGAAAATAGGTACAGTGATTAAAAACAGTATTGCGGCGACCATGACTCTATGCTATATATGCAGTACCCTATTGCTTAGTGTGCTGAGACTCGGCACAATTATTTGACAACACTAGTAATAAATATAAGGGTCTTGCTAACAAGTGCCCTAAGGGCACTTGTTAAGGAGTAAAAAATGGAAGGTTTATATTGAAAACAACAAATGTCACACTTTTAAAGAGTCTAAACATAACTTCCAATGCATTTCTATTTTTGTTTTCCTAACAAATGCCCTTGGGGCACTTGTTAGCATTTGCCTAAATATAATTATTATGCCATCTATTTGTTGTCTTTTCTTTTATCTGATTTCTGGTTTATATATTTTGCTTTAAATATTACAAATAAAATTTCAGTTTTGATTCTGTGAAATTATTAATAATTATAATTTTTTACCGTTGTTTGGATATTTTATAAATTTTTTATTAAATATTATTTAATTATCATTGGTTCTACATTAGAGCATTAAATCTTGAACTAGTGTCTTTAATGGTTTGTTGACTAGATCTTTTTTTTTATATATTGTATGTATTTCTACTTGTTATTTGACGGGGGAGGGGGGTCTATGTTGATTGAAGTTTAAGTAGTTGATTATATTTTTGTTCATCTTTTTGGAAGGCTGAAGAAGCATCGCGGGAGTCAAGACAGTCAAAACATGACCGTTATTCAGAAATGCGGAGGTTGAAGGATGAAGAGCGTGAGGCACAGGAGCGTATGTTGGTGAGTCAATATCCCTGTTCTGATTTAATCATAGGACGGGCTTTCTTGTGGTGTATTGATTGGCAAAGCACATACTTGTTCATGTAGGAAGAGGAAGCCAAGGCTCAGAAGGCTAAGGAAGAGGAAGCTGCTGCATTAGAGTTTGAGAAGTGGAAAGGCGAATTTTCAATAGATGATGAAGGTACCCTTGAAGAGGAGCAGGATAAAACTGAAGACTTGCTTGCCAATTTTGTTGAATATATAAAGGTTATTTTTTGTTTTGTACTTTCTATATCCTTACTTTTTTCATTCTGCCTTGATAAATTGTCCAAAGTTTATTTATTTGATTCAATATGGCATTGAAACCTAATGGTTATTAGCTAGGGTTATAATTGTAACTATTTGGGACGTTTTATAACTGTTCTAATTTAGACATAAATTATGTGTAATCATTCAGAAGCACAAATGTGTGCCCTTAGAAGATCTTGCTGCAGAATTTAAATTGCGTACACAGGTATTTTTTTAATTCTTTTCCTTTATCTGAATCAACCAATCTATTCCCTCTATCACCTCTTCATTTTTTTATATTGTTTGTTGCTGCTAGTTTATGAGAGCAACAGTGTAACAGAATAAAAAGTTCTGCTATGCTAATATATTTTGTGATTTCTATGCAAGATATTTTGTGTCTAGTTTGAATTTTCTACTTATATATTTAGTCGTAGATATTTTTAGCAGTGTGGAAAGAAAACAAGTGTAAAGAGAGATACATGGAAAACATAGGGAGATGTAATAAAGAGAACATAGTATTCCACTATTTACAGAGACTGGATATGTACAGTTATACACACGTTGATTTATCCCTCTATTTGTATTAACAAACATGACTAGTATTACATAGGGACTCATATACTCCATAAACCACCAGCCACTTAGATCACTCACCACCATCCCCCCTAAAATCTAATTTATTTTCCCAAAAGTTATAGAATGAAAGTTAATATTAATTAGAAAGATCAGCCTACCTGGAGGCATGGAATAAATTTTAAAAGTATCATGAACTTTTATGTTTTGTAATTGAAGCTAGGGAGAACCAAATGTTCAAGATAGATGATATCACTATGATATCTGTAGACAAGTTTTACTGGGGAAGGGAAACAAAGAAAACATGTGGAAGAGAACATAATAGAGTTCAATGGACATGCACTGTCAGTGTAAAAGAGTTTTATATTGACAACCAATGGGAATTTTCTATTTCTCCATGTCATCATACCATTAAAGTGGGGTGATTTTGAAGAATACATGGTTGCCATTGGATGTCAGTGTAAAACTGTTTTAAACTGATAGTGCATATCCCTTTTTCTCAACATAATAATCAATGGCTCAATTCATGGATGATTACATATTTATATACTGCAGCTACTCATGATTTGCACCATTTGATTTTTGTGCACTATGAGAAAACTAATAATCCCAAAGCACTTACTTACTACTTGTATTCTTTAGGAAGTACTTTAAATTTCAAGGATACACAATGACACTTCAGAAATTGGTTAGTGGCCAAAGGCAAAACTAGGGTTTCTGGATGAGAAAGCTTTGGCACCTATTTAAGTCTGAATAATGAATAATTTGTGTTGTACTACATGAATGATTTGTAGAATATTTATATTATATACCAGGATAAAAGAAACAATCTCTCAAGTTTTGGGATTATGTGAGGATAACATACAGCAAAATCAAATCTAAACAATTTCTCAATAGGATGATATCCCAACAACTAAAATTTTATGGGTGTTAAACTGACTGGTTGGATCCTTTCTAATTTTCCGAAGTAGTGAAACCTTATTTACACTTTTTTTTGGTACTCTATCAATTTATTTATGAATAAATTCTGAGTGAAAGATTTTCCATCCATGGGCTTCTTTTTTTATGACACTGTAAATTGATGCAGGAATGTATCAATCGCATCACATCTCTGGAAAGTATGGGTAAGAGCCTTTCGTGTATCCTTTCCTTTTATATTACCATCCATCAAAAGAAGTATATGTTACCCTCCCCCTGCTTTATTTTTTATTTTAGATTTTGTCTTCTCCATCACCTATCTTTTTTGAATTCATATACAGCCAATTTACCATGTTAGATGGCCAATTAATTGGCAATGGCTTCAATAAGTAGAAGAAATATGTGACAAAATCAGGACTATTATTGTTAATTTTTTTGTTGTTGATAATTTATACCCCATTATTACAAGCTATGGGATGTCCATACTCTAACAGTTATGATTTATGCCTACTCTAAGCATGTTCTTGTGTTTTTTTTGGGTGTATCAAAAATGGAATTTTTTATCTCACTTTGTGCAATCAAGGGGCAAACATAAATAATGATTTATTTATGTGTCAGGCCGGCTTTCGGGTGTCATGGATGATAGGGGGAAATTTATTTACATCTCACCAGAAGAGATGAAAGCTGTTGCTGATTATATTAAGCGGCAAGGGAGGGTTAGCATTTCCCATTTAGCTAGTAAATCAAACCAGTTCATTGATTTAGAGCCAAAGACTCATTATACTGAAGACATAAGTAACATGGAGGAGATAGCTGTCAACTGACATGTTTTTTGGCTTATGGGTGAAGGAAAATTATGTGATATATGTACATAAGAAAAAGAATGCACTGATCTGGCTTGGATAGGATTTGGTACATGGCTTTGAGCAGCGTTAGCATATTACCCCAATTTCAAATTTTTCCTGCACAATTTTCTGCTTAAAGTATACTTACTGCATTAAAGAGAACGTATTAATTCAAAAGACAATTTTAGAAAGTTATTTCGTATTTTTGGCTTCCTCAACAATCTGAAACAAGAGACAGATGGAAGCAAGAGCATGTTAAACAAGAGACCAATTCAAGCTTCAGTTCTTAGCCTGAATGCTTGGTAGTCGCCTTTTCATAGCAAGATGTAGTGTGCAATGATAATGCCTTATAACTTTTCTCATCACTTTAACTTGAAATTGGTTCCAGTCTTTTAATTTTTTTTTGTTGACAGATCTTTAAGATTGTTCAAAAGAAAATTGAGTGGGACATGTGAAGGTGGGTATTAGAACTTACTTAACCTTTTCAGTCCTGCTACAAATACCTGAACTTTTATTATCTATAAAAGCACAAGTTTGGGGAAAATGTTTCCCTATATACTTGAGGTGATAGCTCAATTCAAGGTACCGAGTTAAAAAAAAATTCTTGGAGACCCTTATGGATTTGGTCATTAGTATTAATTTGATATGGATTTGGTCATTAGTATTAATTTGATATGGATTTGGTCATTAGTATTAATTTGATAAGTAAAAATTTCCTCATTTCCCATTTTTTTAAATGCCGCCTTTAAAAAATTACGAATAAGTTATTAACAACTAATTTAAATCATTGTCGTGTACTCAATTATTTTTTCTAGAATTTTAAGTTTGACATAGTTAATGATGTACATCTGACTAATTTCAATTGGTGGTGGATAACTTATTTACAACTTTCTATGGTCCTTGTGTTTTAGTTAATTCATGTGTATACTTAACAATAATATTTTAAAGTCTCAACAATAATATATCATAAAAAAAAAAGTCAATTCAAATATGCAACATGAATTTTTGTTAAAAAATATGGATTAAAATTGATAAACTGAAAATTTAGAAGGATCAAAGTTTGAAGAAATTTTTAGAGAGGTTAAAATTAAAAGTTGGTATATTTAGAGAAATTAAAAACATAACTAATCCTTGAAAATAATAGCATTAAATGGTCTACAAAAGTTAATTTTTGCTTATAATATGACAATAATTTGAGGATTTTTTTATAATAGTAACTAGAGAAATATATTGCACACAGGTCATGCCAAGATGGTAGTATTATTATTTTTAACTATCGGAATGAGTAAAAAAAAAAAAAAACTTATTAGAAGTAAATCAAATTAAGTCAAAAGTCTCATTCTCTTTTTATTTATTTTATAAGTTCTCTCAATTGAAAAGGTAATCATCATATTCAAGACGGATCATATATTAAATGTGATAACTTCTTCCACTCTCTAAGCCGAAATTTAAATATTGATAAACCACATTTTGATTTTTTTTTTAACTAGTTGAAATAAATAAAATCTATATTTTATATTTAACATTTAATATTAAATGCACACATTTAATACATATAACAATTAGTAGTCTTGGTCAAACGAAAAAATACTAATAGCTATAAGAATTTTATTGCTTTTAATGCCAAGTCTTTTTTACTACTTCTTTTCTTATATATAATATTTTGTTGACTAAATTTAGAAATTTAGTTGTAATATTAAATTTATTAACAATTTAAATTGTTTTATTAATTTATTTTTGAAGAGAGAAAATTAGATTATAAATTACAGAGAAAAAAATATAGCATATTAAAAGTATATATGTAAAGAAATAATTAATGTAGTTGAAAAATTGAGAGAGATTTTATGAAAGAAACTGAGAAAAATCTCAAAAGAGCGAGACAAATGTAATAGATTTGACTTTTTAAAAAAATTATAACAAAAAAACGGTCCATTTTGTCAATGAATTATCACTCTATTTAGAAATTGTTTCTAAAGAATTCCCACATTCAACTATTTAGTCACTTCGTTTAATTTAAACTGTTTGGGTGTTGTCCATAAATTATAAACACATATCCTTATTCAATTTTATGACACATTTTTAGAGGTTAAATATGTCTTTTTATCACTAAAAAATATTTTATTTTATTTTTTATTTTCATATTTATTACTTTATTTTCCATTTCCCTTCTCTTTTATCTCATTTTTAATCACATATTTGACATTAAAATCATCTATGCAATCTCTCCCCATATCATTTTGCACCGATCTTTCATATCTTTTTCAACTTTCCATCTACTATTTATATAAGCATTAAAACTACTCTAAGAAAACTATATCATTTCTTCAAATCCATACATGTGAAATTTTTTGGTTAAAATTGTCAATATGCAAATACATAAAAATTATTAATTTTATAAATGCTCTCTCGCACAATTAAATCATTTTTCTCTTTTTTATCCATCATTCCGATATTTTTTTTTTACAACTTTTTTGATAGAACGAATTTTATTATTACTATAATACTAAATTTATTGTTATACATGATTAACGTGGACGTGAATAGCTTGATTTTAATTTACCATATATTTAATTGATTAAATTTTTAAAAATTATTCAACAAATTTAATTGATGGATGTTATGAGTCGCCTTTGATTGTACTTAAAAGAAAAACAAATTCAAAACCATCTGATTTGGTTTGATTTAGTTTTTACAATATTTTTACATGAAATACAAAATGTTTAACAAGTTGGAATCATTTATCCGGGGAAAAAAATTTGGAATCATTTAGTTCAATGTGATTTAATTTTTAAAAAAATTTAAAAAATTTTTACAAAAAACAAATTTGTTTTCACATATTATAGTTTTTAATATTCAAAGGATATAAAAAGTTGCAATATTTTCTCAAGAAAGTCGAACAATTGTTTGACATTGGTCAATTATTTAAAAAACATAGTCTTTCACAAATTAATTAATTAAAAACAATATAAATATATTTTATTAGTGTATTTTTTAACTGTCTTATACGTATAAATTTGAAAATTTATAACTTTTTATATAAAACATATAATAAATATTTGTAACTGATCTATTAGTTAAAAGATTATTTTTCACCACATATTAATTTAGTTAAAAGAGAAACGTATATTTATTTTGTAGTGTGTTTTTTAAATATCATATAGATAAAAAATTGAAGAATATTATAAATATTAATTACAATTTGAACAAACATATCTAATTATAATACTGTTTATTTACACCAGACCAACAAACTGTTATTTCCTGTATTTATCCTAATTTTGACGTTTTGAGTGTACTACCTAATTCCACTATTCCAATTTCACTAGTGTTATATATACCATGATAAATTCAATTGTTTTTTTGTTGTTGTTAAAACTGGTTCTTTAATCTTTATTTTCAAACAAATCCTTAACATTAGTAGGTTGAATGTGCTAGTCTGTATTTTGTGTAGATATTGATAGGGGAGTGAAATGTACACTTATCTTATATTGCATTGTTCTCTTTCTTCCAATAAATTATTTGTCTTCCTACAAATTATACTTTTGTGATTAAATTATGTAATCAAAACTTGTTGTGGAATTAAAGAGAAGATACAATATCACATATGACTCTGAAAAAGTGAAATAGCATAAGATCTAAGCTTGATTGCTAATTATCTGGTTTGGTGCCATATATGATTGATTTTTGATTCTGAAAACACCTTAGGTTTTTGTAAGACAACAAAAAATCCATGAAAAATCATTCTATTCATATTGAATGTCTTGAGCATTTTGTTGAAACTAAACAAGGTTTTTTTATCTGCAACTCTGTTTGGTGATTTATTCCAACTCGGAACCATTCTAATTTTCTCCTTATGAAAAGTTATGCAGAAAAACAAAAAACAACAATGTTGTAATATAATGTTGCAGGAAAAAGTTGATTGGGAGGTTGAGGTCAAGAATATTTTCAAGAGCAAGGGCAGATACATCTAAATTATGATTTAATAGAGACTTGTTTTATGTCAAACTGAATTGATGTTTATTTCAACTTTGTTGGTTTTTTTTGCTTTTGTTGCTTACATACTAATTAGTAATCAATATGATATGTAGATGATACTTCTGAAAAACATCATTATAGACAGCTAAGACGTTGAAAATGCAATAGTCACAAATTTTATAGATGGTTGTGTTGTCGTCAAATATTACAGAGGGATATGTTGTAAGAAAATTGACCATTAAACAGACATTACAGAAGCAAAACTAAAAGGTAATACCAACAATGTTTGTGCTGCCGTGGGTAACCCATATGTAAATTTTTTGTAGTTACATAGCTTTCGCATTGTCAAATTTGGATCAATAAAGATTTAACGGGTTGGTTTGCATTATTTTCTCATGAAATTCTACCAAATCAAAATTATATATAATATTTTTGTATAAATCATACACAGATGTGTTTGTTATTCGTCAATCAATTAGGAAATGATATTTTATGAATTAATTAGTTATAAGTGAAATATGTATTTTAATTAGTGGTGTTTACATCTAAATCCACACAAAAAAATGGCAAATTGTTTTAAAAAATAAAAAACCCCATAAAATTCAATATTATTGAATGCATTTGGATCTTCTTTTATGAAAATCACTTAAATCCAATCAGATTTGAGATATTTTTTAAAATCAAACGACATATATGTATATATATTTTTTGTAAATAATATTTATTTTTTTAATTTACTATATTCTTTATTATTTTATATATTTCAAACCTAATTCATAAATGTTATTCTACAATGTTAATTTTTAATATATTTATTATATTTTACTTCACTTTAACATGATTTTATTTAAATTTATAGTAATAATATTCAATTAAAATTTTACAATTATAATTTATATTAACTAAAAATCCGTTCAATTTAAATTGCTTTAATTCGAATTGGATTGCATCTTTTTATTCAAATGACATCAAAATTGCTAGTGTTTTAATTTTCAGATCTAGTGAGTTATTGCCTCGTATAATCGCATCGCAGTCACCAAAGACAAATATTTTATCTGGCAAAGAAGGGCAACTGCCCCTTCAAATATTTATATATATATATATATATATATATATATATTTTCGCGTAAATGTCTTTCTTAATTAAGTGGTGTTCCGGTCCAAAAACAAAATTGAATTGGACCATATTAATTGTTTTGTCCAATTTTTGAAAACCAGTTCCATTTTAATTCCAAACTAGCTTGAATTTAATTTATAAATATAATTTGGTTTAATATTTTAACTAAATTTTTTTTTCAGTTGATTTCTTTTTTTTTTAAAAAAAAAAATTGGGTTTAAAATCAAATTTTCAGTTAATATTTAATTTTTTTCAAAATTCTAAAGAAGCTTATTTGTCTCAATGCTTATTCATGCTGTTAAAAATTATACAGTAAAAAACAATGATAAAAAGAAAATTTAGTGGATTCATAAAATCCAAATACAAATACTTTAACTATTTATTCACTAATTTCATTTGTAAATATTTATTTAACATAAGAACATTACATTGTAATATCTTGACAATGAATTATACAATGTTGATTGAACAAGAGTTTACTAAAATAAATCACGAAAATTTCAATTCTAAAATAACATCAGTAAAATCCAATATAAATTAAAACTATGAACACATATTTTATTATATTTAACAATATAACAATAATGATGTTTGATAAGGAGGAAGGGAGGGGAAGAGATATCAAAGAATTATAGAGATTAAACCAGCTTTTATATTAAGTTTGGTTAATTGATTTTTTAAATCAAACTGTTTAATTGGTTAAGTTTCAAACTACATTTTTCACACTATATTTTTTTACATGACCAATAGATCATCCTTAAATTATGATAAAAAGATATTTCATTTAATATATATAAATTAAAAATAGTCGGATTCCTCAAAACAACCAATCAAGTTTGGCGATCACTCATTCTTACATTATTATGTATCTTTTAAATGGTTTCTACTTAAAAAATTAAAAAAAATTATAATACATTAATTATAATTTTCTATTGACGTATTTGATCTAAATTTTAAATTAAATATATCAATTTTCATTTATTTATTTTTATTTATATTTTAAGACAAATGAAATATATATGCTAAAAAATCATTTATGCACAATTAATTTTTTAGATTTTAGATAAAACACAAGTCAAATTTATTAAATCATCTATTTTTAATGTTAAACACTCAATTATCTATATTAAATATTTTTGAATTAAATAAATAATATATTAAAAGTAATAATATAAAATGGTTCAAAATAGTGACCAAAATTTGAAAACTTTTTTGATAATGACTAGAGAAATATATTGCAACATGTTGCCAAGTTGGCAATATTATTAATTTTGACTATTGAAAATAAATGAGTTAAAAGTAAAACTAAATGAATCAAATTTAGTTAAAAGTTTTATTCTCTTTATTGTGTTTTATAAATTATCTCTAACAAAGGTAATTCTCTTCAAAATATAGTTATATATTAGATGTTGATATCTCTTTTATTTGTTCCAATCGAGATTTAAATCTTAATTTGTTAAATTGTAGTTTTATTCTCTTTTTTTAATAGTGAAAATAAATAAAATCTAATTACAATTAGTAGTCATAAGTATTGAATTTAATCCGGTTAAAAAAATATAGCATAAGTATAATTACAATTAGTATTCAATATAACACATTAAATAAATATAATTACATTTAGTCGTTTTGGTCAAAATAAAAACAGTTAGAAGTCATAAGTATTGAATTTAATCCGGTTAAAAAAATATAGCATTTAATTGTCATATTTTAAGTATCATTTACTCATTTCGTTTTTTTTAATTGTGATTTTTTGGCTTTTGACACATATTAACAAATAAAATTTGTTATTTTGATGTCACTATTTTCTTTTTGTCAATAGACGATGTGACACAATTATTATCAGAAACTCATATCGTAGCCTCAGAATCGAAATCAAAATATGAGAAGTTATCCTTGAATATTATCTCTATACACAAAAAGTAATTTAGAAATAGTTATACTAAAAATATATACATAAATTCTCCAGCCAAAATTTCTTAATATGCATGGAGTATAAAGAATAAACCACCAATTTCATTGTTGAACCGTGGTTCTTTTTACAAATTACTTCTCGTACTATTAAGACATATTAAAATATTCTTAAACTGTTCATTCATTAAACTATTTAGTTACTCTATTAATTGAATTGGACTGTTAGGGTGTGTATGTTAATAGTCGATAAACTACAAAATTATATCAATAGTCCCCAGTATATATCATAAAATACAACAATCATTTCAAAAACTTATTATTAAACTCTATATATTTTTTTTAACTGTCATCTAATATAAAATGTACACACATCATACATGCCTCATTCTCAAAATTTGCTACATCATACAAACGGAGGGCTTTCTCTGTCCTTTTACCTATTCAGCCACCCGTATTAGCCAATCAATATTCTCCATTATTTATATTTACTCTAATAACCCTTAACCAAATTTCGTAATCACCAAAATCCAAGAAGATACACTGGAAATTAAAATGTCACAAATTCAAGTGTCTGCAACATTAAATCCTTAGCTGCAAACTTTTGAGTTTCCTTTCACTGAATTTTAGTGTCAAACCCGCAAAAAAATCATTTTTGTCGCAAAACAATTAGTTTATGAAGGAAGCAATGAACAAACTACAAGTATGGAGCTTATGTTACTAATGAAACCACCTTTCAATATTTCAATATTTTCCTATCTGTTGGAACATAATATAGAGGAAATTGAAAACTTAAATTCACATCCTAACAATGCAAGACTAAATGCTGAGAATCAAAACTTTATTTATTTCTCTTACTTATATATATACATTGTCTTTTATAACTTTTTAACAAATTCAAATTTATTCTAACTAATTTTACTAACTAACTGTCTAGTCAGCTCTAACTAATTAATTTGAATTACATAATATTTCTCAACACGCACCTTAATTCACATTTCGTAGTGACATAATTCTAAGCATTCTTCTAAGTTCTTCAAATTTGTCCTTGTTTAGTGGTTTAGTCAGCACATCCGCCACTTGAACTTTTGTTTTACAATGCCTCAGCTGCAACTTCTTTTTGTTAACTTGATCACACAAAAAAAGAAACTTGGTTCAATGTGCTTGTTTTTTTTTTTTTATGTGCTACAAGATTTTTAGTCAAATCTATTGAAGACATGTTGTCTACTATAAGCTTCATTCTATTTGGTCCATTTAAGCCAATTTCATCAAGTAATATTTCCAACCATGATGCTTGACAAGCTTTTAAGGTTGCAGCCACATACTCAGCTTCACATGAAGACAATGCAACCACACTTTGCTTCTTAGAACACCAAGATATTGGTGCTTTTCCATATATGAACGAATATCCCCCCTGTGTTTTTTCTGTCATCTTTGTCTTCACTTCAGTCTGAGTCTAAATATCTATAAACTTCTGCATTTGTATGATTAGACTTTTCAAGAAATAGAATCTCAAAATCTTGTGTTTCTCTGATGTATCTAAGTATTCTTTTTGTTGCAACTAGATGAGAAACCCTTGACTTGTCCATGAATCTACTTATCAACCTAACACCATATGTCAAATTTGGTCTTGTGTTGCAAAAATATTTCAAGGATCCAACAATCTACTTATAGAGAGTAACATCTACCATTTAATCATTTCCATCTTTCTCAAGCTTGAATATTTCAGTATTTACTGGAGTTGTTACTGATTTACACTCAACCATATTAAACCTCGTTAGAAGATTAATAGCATACTTTCTTTGATGCAGAAAAATCCCTTTGCTTGTGGTCACCAACTCCATACCCAGGAACTATGATAGTGAACCTAAGTTTGTCATTTCAAACACTGACATCATTTTTTTTTCTTTTCTAAACTCATAGATTTCCTTCTCATTACTTCCAATTACAAGCAAATCATCAACATAGAGGCACACTATGAGACGACTTGATGCAACTGTTTGTTCACATAAACACCATACTCCTTTGTGCACTTTGTGAATTTTTGCTCCAAGAGAAAAGTATCAATTCTCTTATTCCAAGCTCTAGGAAGTTGCTTCAGCCTATATATTTTCTAAGCATGAACACTTTGTCGTCTTGCCCTTTTAGTTCAAACCCATGTGGTTGACAAACATAGACTTCCTCCTCTAATGGACCATTGAGAAACACAAATTTCACATCAAGCTGATATAATGACCAACCTCTCTCGCTTGCCAATGCTTCTACAAGCATTATAGTTTCAATTATGGCCATAAGAGCAAAAGTCTAATTGAAATCTCGTCCAGGCTTTTGCAAAAAAAACCATTGCAACGAATATTGCCTTGTACTTTGCAATCTTCCCATTAGGCTTCATTTTAACCTTGTAGACCCATTTTACACCTATGGCTCTTTTCTATTTTGGCAAGGACGCCAGCTGACAAGTCTTATTTTTCTCTATTGATTTCAACTCTTCCATCATAGCTTCTTTCCACTGCACATGACTCGATGCTTGTTCTAAATTGATAGGTTCTACTTCTACAAGTAATGCAAAATGAATTAAGTCATCTTATGCAGTAATTGCTGAATCTGGAACTAACTCATAGTCATCAAACATGATTGATTGATGTCTTTCCCTTTGTGATCTTTTTACTGGTTCTGTTTCTGCTTATGCTTCAACCTGTCCTTCATTACCTTCACTGTTTTCAAGCACCACAAACACTATTTTATCATCACTACACTCATAATTTATGTCTCAGTCCCAACCTTTTAATTCATCTACAACAACTTCTCTGCTTATGGCAATTTTTCTCTACCATAGATCAAACATTTCGTATACTTTTGTTGAATGATAACCAAGTAGCACCATCATTGGTTGAGCCCTATCATCCAACTTTTTCTCAATTCCTCAAGAACAAGTCTAAAGCATAGAGAACCAATAATTTTGAGAAGTTTCTTATTTGGCTTCTTCTTAGCCATGCATCTTCAGGTGTGATATCACCAAATTTATTGGATGAAAATGTATTCAAAATGTAAATAACAGTTGCTACTACCTCTCCCCATAGATAGTGAAACATTCCCTTCTCCTTCATCGTGCTTCTCACCATATTTAGGATAGTCCTATTTCTTCTCTTAACAATACCATTATACTGAGGTGTATATGGTGATTTTACTTCAGGCACAATTCCCTCATTTTCACATAATTTTGCAAATTCCAATAAGTTGTACTCTTCACCTCAATTAGTCTTAAGAGTATTAATCACGCATTCACCTTGTTTTTCAACTATTACTTTAAATTTTTTAAAACATCAAATACTTCACTATTTTTCTTGATTATATACACCCACATCATTCTAGTATATTTATCAGTAAAAGAAATAAAATAATTGTAACCTCCAATTGACTTGACCTCAAATGGATGACACACATAGAAAATACAATTTCAAGCTTTTTCCTTGATCTACTTGTTGTTTATGCTTTGAAAGAATTTTTGGGCTGCTTTGACTCATAACATCTTTCACACACTTGAGTTGGCACCTTCATGACAAGAAGACCATATACCATCTTATATCTTCTAATGAACTCGAGCTTCTGAAATTCAAATGACCAAACCTCTTATGCCATCTATAATTTGCATCTTCTAGTGTGGTTGATAAACATCTATGTTCCACCACTTGCAATCTGATCTTAAAAGTCCTATTTCTTGACAAATGAACGTTTAAGATTAGTCTACAATTTACATCATACAACTTAAGTTGACTCTACTCCATCTTCATAGAAAAACCCTTTTGCAGCAATTGTCCAAGATTGAGTAAGTTACACTTCATGCTTGAAACATAAAGCACATAATTTATGTGGGAATTTTTTGCATCTTTGCTAAAAAAATTAACACTACCAACACCTTCATTAGTGACACTATTGTTGTCTGCAAACTTGACTTTTCTTTTCACCTCCATGTTCAAACTCTTGAACCAATCTTTATGACAAGTCATATGATTTGAGCAACTTGTATATAAGTACCAAAAATCATATTGCTCCACTTTTGGTTTGGTGACTGCCATCAATACACCTTTTGAATCTCAATCATATGCATATTACACCTTATCATCCTTCCTTTGGGGATTCTTTTCATTTTTGCATTCATTTGCAAAATGACCATATTTTTGACAATTAAAGCACCAAACTCATTTCTTATCAAACCTTTTCTTGCATTTTGCATTTCCTCTTTTCTTGCTTCCTTCATGAGCACCTTGTACACTAGTGCCTGCCTTCACTTGATCATTTTCCTTTGTGATTCTTCCATTTACCCTTCGTGAACTTTTCTCCATAAGTGAAATGCTTCTTTGATGTATGAGCTTGTATAGCTTGCTCAGTCACTTTCACAGAGTTTCTCTACATGATACTCAATTCGTGAGCCTTCAAGTAACCCTGAAGTTCTTCTAACTTCATTTCTAAGAGATTCTTTGACTCCTTTATAGCCACCACAATGTGATCAAAATAAGCCTTGTAAGAAACTCTGCAATGGTTTCTTTCTCAGTCATCTGCAATAACTCATATTGCCTTCGAAGACATTGTAATTTCACATTCTTCAGCTTTTCAACACCTTCATATGCACTCTTGAGGATGTCTCATGCTTCTTTTGTAGTTTCAACATTTATGATCTTCTCAATAATGTTGGAGTCGACGCATTAATGGATAATGAACAAGCCATTTCCATCCTTATTCTTCTTCGGTTCTTTAATCAAAGTTCTTTGTGCATCAGTGGCAATTGCTACAATATTCAATAACACCATCATTAACAAATTCAAGCACATCTTGAAATCGGAAAATCACCTTCTTTTGAGCACACCAACCCTCATAGTTCTTTCCATTGAAAATAGGAAGATTTGTTGGAAAATGACTATTATTTTCCATCTTCATTTTTTGGCCAAGAATCAACCTTGTTTTGATACCAATTTGTTGGAACAAATTACAAAGGAAATTGAAAACTTAAATTCACACCGTAACAATGCAAGAACAGAAGAGAATCAAAACTTTATTTATTTCTCTTACTAAATTTTCTTACATATACATTGTCTTTTATAGGTTTTAACAAATTCAAACTTATTATAACTAACTTGACTAACTAACTGTCCAATCAACTATAACTAACTAATTTACATCATATATTTCAACACTCCTAAGAAAATTCTCATTTTTTCTCGCTCACTTCTCAAGAGATATACAAGATAACCAAACTCAACTCTCTTCTTCTACCTTCTTGCAAACATCATCAAATGTGATGATCAACACCACCATATTAAGCAAATTTTTAACTTGTTTCTCCAATTTTAAACTTCGTTTACGCTTTTTTTTTTTTCCAAAACTAATAAAGTATTTTTGGTTTACCTTTTTTTCTTAAGTTGTGTTGTCTCTCTTCCAAATATAATCTCATATTTTCTCGGGAAAGTAATCAAAAGCTCCAATGTTCTTTTTCTCTTCTCGGCATGTATTACATCATTTTGTATTTCTATCTATGCACAACTATGAATTTTTCCTCTTTTGTTTATCTTTTCTATTTTTGCAGATAAAGAGGGTATTCACATAAAAGAAACAAAGGGGAGGGAGAAAAAGGTCTAGAATATACCTTTTGGCTTTTGTTTACAAGAAAGGTTTTCTACCACATCTAACATATTGTTTTGGTTACAATTTCACCATTAAAAAATTACACATAATTATTTTATTTTTTTCTACAAAAATCACCCATAAGTGTCTATGACTTGCATGTGTTGTAACCAACATGTATCATATAATACACATAAAAATTAATTATTTTTGGATTAAATAATTTTTTAGCCACAATAAATAGTATTATATTTTATTTTAGTCCTTCTAAACTTTTTTTTTAAACAAAGGCGCTTCAAATTTTTTCCGTCAATAATTTTAGTCTCGAATTTTACATCAATTTATATGTATTATCTTTGTTTTTAAAAACAAAATATGATATATTTACAGTGATAAAAAAACTTATTTAACTATTTTTAAAAACTAACCATTAAAATATAGTTGATTTAAAATAAAAATAAAAAAAGAAACCTCATTTTATTCCTCATTGAAACAACTAACTTACTAAGTTTAGTTTACTTAATTAATTTATAAACAAATTATTAGTTTTTCCTTACAAGAAACAAAGCATTAATTGATGTCACCTTATTTCTCGATGAGAGTATAGTTAACGGTTTAAACTAACTAAATATCATCACCATAATTTAGTATGGATGTTCACATATCAACAAACAATTAAGTTAACCATGAAAGTGAAAATAGTTTATTACTAACTTTCTTTTTGTTCCTTCTTTGTTTCAACAAAATATTTACAACAACTAACAACAAAGTTATTAATACAAAGAAACAACCTTACAAACACAAGCTCCCTAATAATTCCTTTCCCTTACCAAATATAGGACAACCTTTTACCTGTCCCTCCAAAAACATCGCTAAAACTAGCGGAATATAACTTTCAGCTTGACCTTCTCTTCCAATTTTCCCTCTCAATCATATAAATAATTCACAATATTTACCTTCCTTTCTCCTCTAAGTTTCCCTCCTTCCAGCCGCGGCGTCTTACCGCGGCCGCAATATTTTTATCATCACCTTTCTCTTCATACCAAAACAAAAACATAAAACACACAAAAACTCTTCTATCTCTCTTTCTCTTTCATACAAAAGAAAAGGAAAATAAATAAAAAATAATAGTGATTGTTGTTTGTAACGACAAACAACATGAGAATTTTCAAGGAAGCAAAGACTTTCTTATTGTTGTTGTTATTTGTTTTGTCGGGTTTGGAAATAATATGTCAGGGACAAGATAGCGCATTTCCAGACCCGACATCTCCGCCGCCACCACATGCGACGGAACTCGACAATTGCGATGGAATATTTCTAACGTACAGTTTGACAGGAAGGGAGAAGGAATATCCGCACGTGAAAAACATGTCGAAACAAGCGTGGGCATTTAAAGCCGAAGCATCGTTAATGAACGTTGGAGACGAGGAATTGAAAGGTTGGAAGATGTTTATTGGGTTTCAGCATAGAGAGATTCTTGTGTCGGCCGATGGCGCTGTTCCGATCGATTCGGAGGATTTTCCGGCGGAGGTAGGGAATGGGACTACACTTTCCGGGAACCCTATGGCGGACTTAAAGACAGCGATAGAAACGGCGGGTGATTTTAATCAAATGGCTGTTAGGATTCAGATGAGTGGGACTCAATTTGGACTTGGTGCTAGTGCTACACCTATGCCTAAGACTATTAAGCTTGTTAATGATGGTTTTAAATGTCCCCAACCTAGTCGTAAAGGTATTTTATTAATATATTTCTTATCTATTCATGCATGCATGCATGCATGCATTTCTCATTTTAATTTCCAACCCTATTAGTTTGGGAGAAAGGTTTCTCAACAATGTTTAAAAAAATAAATTGAATAGTTTACTCAGTTGTATCATGAACCAATACTATCTAAAATTTAAATGATTTAATCATGATTTCGTTTTAAAAAGTTGAATTATAGAGATAAATAAAATTTGAAGTTAAATTATTCTATCACGAAAGTTGAACTCCGACACTATTCTAAATCTATCCTTTAAAATAGAGCATATAAATTACTTTGGTTGAATATGATAGTTGCATTGTGATCTTTTACTTATGCATATATATATATATTACTCAAGAAATATTTTCTTTTAACAATATGTTTTCCATTTATTTTTGGGATCAATAGAGAAGGAAATAGTTTTCAGAATCATAAAGTTTTCTCTATTTTAATGATGCTCTCATCCTAAATTTTATTTTTAAAAAAATAGGTGTCATGTCATGTGAGTCAAACCCAATATCCATTCGAGATTATACACAATTAAAAAATGGGATTAATGAAAGCTAATTCTAATGTCTAAATTATTGAACACATTTGACAAAAAAAAAATGATACAAAACTAATTAAGTTTGATTAGATAAATATGATGGTGTCTGGATCCTCCCCGCATTTCTTTTCAGCTGTTAGATTAATTCAACTATTGTGATTCTGAGAAATGGTTAAAGGAATGGAGTAGCTTGCATAATCCAACTCCAATATTTCCTTTGATGTGTTATTAGGAACAATTTTTGTCTATAGAAGTATGAAGTTTTATAATATTTAAGAAATGAGGTTTTGTTAATTGATAATGTGAATTTTCATGCAGGTTCAAGAATGTTTGTATGCTGCAGAAAAGACCCAAAAGCAAAAGCCAAAATTGACAAGAAAACAAAGTATCTTCCTCGTCGCTATGGCGATCTAACCATAGCTTACGACGTGCTTCAAGCCTTCCAAACCAACTACTATGCACAAATAACCATAGACAACAATCATCCATTAGGTCGCCTTGATCATTGGAACTTAACATGGGAATGGCAACGAGGCGAATTCATTTACTCGTTAAAAGGCGCTTACGCTCGCATAAAAGACCCTTCTGAATGTTTATATGGTCCTGCAGGTAAATATTATGGTGACTTAGATTTCTCACAAGTTGCAAATTGTCAAAAAAGGCCTATTCTCTCTGATCTTCCAGCTGAAAAAGCAGAAGATGAAAAGGTTGGTAAATTACCTTGGTGTTGTAAGAATGGTACTGTTTTACCACCTATTATGGATAAGAGCAAAGCTAGATCACTTTTTCAGTTACAAGTTTTCAAAATGCCACCTGATGATAACAGAACAGCACTTACACCACCAATGAAATGGCACATTGATGGTGTTATTAACCCTAAATACACATGTGGACCACCAATTAGGGTTGATTCACAACAATTTCCTGATCCAAGTGGACTTAAAGCAATTTCAACAGCTGTTGCTAGTTGGCAAATAAGTTGCAACATTACCAAACCAAAGCCGCAACAGAATCGTTGCTGCATTTCATTCTCAGCTTTCTACAATGAGTCTGCTATCCCTTGTAACACATGTGCTTGTGGTTGTGATGACACAAGGAAATGTAATGCTAATGCTTCACCTTTACTTCTTCCGCCCGATGCTCTTCTTGTACCTTTTGTCAATCGAACTTTGAAGGCACGCGCTTGGGCGAAACTCAAACATATGAAAATTCCTAGCAAGTTGCCTTGTGGAGATAATTGTCCTGTTAGTATTAACTGGCACGTTAGTTCTGATCATAAGGATGGATGGACGGCTAGAATTACCATTTTCAATTGGGAAGATTTTGCTTTTGAAGATTGGTTCACAGCGCTTCAGTTTGATAGGTCTTTTGAAGATTTTCAAGATGTTTATTCCTTTAACGGGACGAGAATTCCCGGTATCAAAACTATTTTCTTTCAAGGAATAAAGGGTTTAAATTTCTTATCTGGAGAGACTAATGGAACTCATGTTAACGATCCAAGGGTGCCGGGAAAACAACAATCTGTAATTTCTTTTCATAAGAAACACATGAGAGACTTCAACGTGGTGCGCGACGCTTTTCCTTCTAAGGTGTTCTTCAATGGAATGGAATGTTCAATGCCTCCACATAGACCTACTCAAAGCTCAGGACATAAATCTTCTATCAGTGTGATTGCAGTCATTTTCACTGCTTTTATGACATTCTTCCTCATGACAGACCGATTTTTCTGAGTCTCATCAAAGATAGTGTTGTGTGCCTATACAAAAGGGGGAAGATAGGTAACAATGGATAAGACCAGATGATGAGTGATGCAGCATGTGTTTGTGTAAAAGTACATAACAGTATATATGATCTCATACAAGATTGTGTGGAACTTATAAAGTTCAGTACATAACTAGTTCATATTTACATATTAGATGGCCTTTTTGTGTATGAATTATTAGTTCAAGTTGATAGCTTCTTTTTTTTTTTTTTTTTCAAACTGTTAATAAAATTTTCTCATAGATTAGTAGATCATATGATTTTAATTCAAAAAAATTTGGGATGAAGGGGACTAATGCTACCAAGAGGTTCAATCTTAGGATTTT
>JBBPBS010001143.1:6883317-6894579 GCA_037974835.1 Cicer judaicum | reverse complement strand
TTGTTTTTTTTTTTTTTTTTTTTTCAAACTGTTAATAAAATTTTCTCATAGATTAGTAGATCATATGATTTTAATTCAAAAAAATTTGGGATGAAGGGGACTAATGCTACCAAGAGGTTCAATCTTAGGATTTTCTTTTCCTTGGTTTATTAGATTTCTTACTTTTGTTTCAAAAGTTTATATAAATGTCAAATATAAAAAATAATTTCAACTGTGTATAAAAAATCAACGCTAGATAATCTAATTAATACATCAATAAATTTTGTTTTTATAGACAAACATTAGTAGTTACTATATATATATATATATATTAGGGGAGGGGAAAAAGTTATTAACAAAGACTGAACCCTAAACCTCCTTCGTTGTCTTTTAACGAAATCACTGGGCTATTCCTTCATATACATACATCAATGAGTTGTTCTGCATGTGTAGAATGTCCATCCAATGTTTTCGTTCATGAATAATTCAAATTACTTATGTTATTTTCTAAAATAAATTACTTATTTTATTTTCTAAAATAAATTACTTATTTTAGAGTGCTAAATCTGTTTCAACCATAGTCATCACATCTATTTAGATCATATATTAAATTTAATATCAAAGTGTGTTTTTATTAATAGAAAGAGGACTTTTGTTGATCACCATCAACAACATTACGGGAACTATCTTTAGTACAATCGGTGATAACAGACTATTAACAAACAATTTGTGTTTCCCCTTTTGTAATACAATACAAATATGTTACAAAGTACAATGGTTGTACATCATTCTATTTTCATACACAAGAATAAGAAGAAGAAAAAATGAAATTAATTTCACATACAACAGGAAATTTAATGGTCGGAAACTTGGATCCTTTACTCAATTCAGCAAACCACAATCCAAATTTGATGGACTCCATTATTGTCTCCCAAGGAATAACATTTGACAGCATGCAAGAAGCATCACATCATTTAATCATCCCAAATGGAAGAAAAAAAATATATCATAGGATATGTATGGTGCTAGGCTTTCTTGGCCTGCAGCAATTAATATATTTACTTGTATAATTAGGAGATAAAAAAGGAGGGATCACAAGAATTTAATAACTATACACTAGAGTAAAAAAGTTTTACATAATAATATAGACATGAGAATATGTTAGGGTGGAAAAGTTGTAGAGAACAACACATTACCTTTCTCCAATATTTTTTGTGAAGCTTCATAGCCCCAGTACAAGCCTTTTTGGCATCTAAATTTCCTGTTGTATCATTCAATATCTGAGTAGAATTATATGAGAGATATCAGAGGAGCATAGGAACAAGTTATAGATACGTAAAAAGCATAGGAAAATTTGTAACAAGAATATAGCAGTTCCAAAAAAAAAAGCATGTTTTAAGCACAAATGTCATTATGAAATAAGTGAAGTAGCACTGAACTTTATATTAGTTAAGTTCAACAAATACGGAAAATAAAATATTTCATTCTTTTGTATCAATGATTGCTACATATAATTCAGTGCAACTTACACTTAGCGCACATTTGGTTCCCAATGAGATTAGCAGAATCACTATGAACCACCATGATTTTGGCAGAAACTATATACTTAGGAGTTTCAACAAAATCACGGTGTCACCATGATTTTGTCGAACTTGCCACTCATCCAAAGATGTCACATGACTAACCTTGACAACGTCATCCAAGCCTCGCGCTTCATGGAGTAGTTTTGTACTTTTATCTTTCAACACACTAGCAACAAGGAAGACAGACATAGGGAGAGGAGGTTCAGCATTCTTCGCTCCATTTTTCAGATTTTCTCTCTCATATTTTCCACATTGTCGTATCGACTTTGCTTTTCCTTTGAATCCCTCTGCTTTTCCAGAAGCTGATTGAGATTCTTCATACATCAAGAATAAGTAAGGATCGTATTCTAGAGACCACATCATCTGTTAAAAATTTCAAACTATTATTTATCGATCATCATTTTACAAAGATTCTCAGAAAATTTGAGGTAGAGTTATCTCATAAACCGTTTTTGTGGGAAAAAAATCATCACACACACTCACACCATGCATACATAATCCATATTAACATAAAGTGAACTACGTAAAAACGCATAATTTAAGATACTATAAATATATCAACAATTATTTGATCCAATATCTTATAATAGAAAATAATGTAAATAATCTGAAACAATAACAAGGGATGGCAAAACCAAAAATAGAATAAATAAAAAATGAACAAAAGAAGCTAAACACACCTCCCATAGGTACAACGAATCACAAAAGGAAAATTCTCGACGAAACAGAACCATTAGCATCCGAAAAGCAAACACATAGTCGCCTCCACCGATATGTTCTGTGCTCCAAAATTATAAGACAGCACATTGTTACTTTCAATGGCAATAAAACTGGTCATAAATCATATATTAAAACAACGATCACATAAAACCAACCAAGTAGGGTTAGAAAATTCTATTCCGTATTTGACCATAAATAAATTCAAAAGCACATATGCGGTATAATACCTATATGTTTATGAAGTTTTGGATCAATTACTTGAGTAATTGAAGCCAAATTACTTAGTTGAGCCTCCACCCCAACAGAGCGACCAGTGCATCTGAAATTTCCTCGCTTGAAAAATTCAACACAAAAAATAAGAAATTGAGAAAATGATGAATGTCTGAATATTATTAATAAAAATTCTATCATTCAGCCACAAGGCATAATCGCAGTACTTAATCCTCTAAAACCCTGTGCAAGATGCAAAAACTCATAACCGAACACTTGAATTATTTACTTTTTTTTTTTCCATCTTTTCAATAAGCCAAAAAGTAACAAAGGTAAAAGAGAGCATAGAGATAAGATGTTTACAAGTCTGCGCATCAGACGCTCAAAGCACCAAAATGCGTCTGCTTCATTGTCAAGAAGAATTATCATTGGGGAGCATAGATCACTCATTCCTGTTCAGAATTGTGAATTGTTAAGACTGGAAGCTTAGAGAAATTTTAAATGGTGAAATTTCTCAGAATTTCTCCAAATATAGTACTGATCTATGTCAAAAAGAGAATGTAAGATTAAATGGATTATTTGGCTAAAAACACACCTTGAGCATACCCGACTTCTTTATCTATCCAAGCATAAACAGCAAGAATATCCCATAGTTTCGATAAGTTTTCTTGCTTCTCATAAAAAACCAATGTCCTATCAGTGCGAACCACATCAAGACCTGAAATGTGTTACGTGCAAGAAAAGGGTCATTTACAAATCAAATTTCAATTGTACAACAATGCATTTCAGGCATAATGGATTTACGAAGAAAATAATTATGAGGTAGGTTCCTCTAAAACTTAGACTATACATGCCGGAAAATTAAATAACTTAAAATAGAAGAAATATAATAGACAATGCACAACAAAAAATTCACAAACCTATTTGATGGAGAGTTAACATCCACTGGATTACTTTCTTGTCCATCATGTTTTCTAAATTATTTGCAGAATCTATACTTGAAGACATATTATTATTGTTATCTTGAGGAAGTGCAGCCAATCCCTTTTCTGGATTTGCTTGTGGCAGAACCATTGGATCTTGAATTGGCTCGCCATCTTCAGTAATTACAGGTGATGTGACAAATCTACCACTTCCAACAAGAGGAAACAATTGGCAACATTCTTCTTTCCATGTAGCATATTGCAGCCTGATGACATAATCGTAAAAAGTGAAATTCAAGTAATGATCTCTTAGATATAGAACTCAGAAACAGCAGTTATAAGTTGCACAGTATTATGTATTATCCTTATATAAAGGATGCAGATGCAGTTCTTGCTATTTTTTAGGCCTATCGAGCCTGTGGTTACATATTGTCGTATTATATACATTGTTGTTTTTATTTAAAAGGAAGGCCTATGCAAAAGACAAGTGTAACACCATAAAAATTATAAAATGCTCTAGGATGTTATGATCTATGAAGCATTGACACAGGCATGAACACCATACACAACACTGACAAGGACACTTTGACACCGATAATAATTTGAACAATAGAATAAATTGAATGTAAGAATGTAACTACATGTGCGGTGTTAGACACTGAACACACTTTCAATATGAAGTGTCGATGCTACACATGTTATAATATATGACAATAATACAGATGAAACAAAGAAGATTCTTATGAAACAATTATGAAACTCAAAACTGATTACCTTCGGCGTTGTCTTATCTGATCTCTTTCCTCAAATGTACTCTTGGGATCATAGCAACCGAGTAGAAATTCCCAAACTTCTCCCCTTATTGATGGATGGATTCCCTAGTTTGAAATTTTTAATAAATTAAGCACCAACCGAAAGCCACATATACAGAAAATTTATTGTCTTTCTACACTTGTACACAAAAGAAAACCACAATCCTCAATAATTTAGGTGTACGAAAACCAACAATATGATCATCGTAGCACATGCATGGCTAGAGATCAGACAGGTTTATCCACCAAGCTAGTGTTGTCAATCGTGGATCTCATAAAATAGCGGTTTGCTCAAGTTCTGCTATGCTTTAGTGCTATAGTGCCACTATTTAAAAACACTTTGTACTAAATCGTGTATCACAGAACAATAGTGATTTTTTCAAATTCCACTACACTATAGCACTATTGCAACTATATGACAACACTGCACAAGGCTAGGATTCACTATTGAACACATAGAAAAAGGGAGACACACTAAATATCAACATATCATTTCCTTATTTCCTCAAACATAATGAACTAGTATTTTAACTATATAAGAGCAAATACCCCTCGGTAGATTCGTCTCAGAGTCTTGCCTATATCCAGATACCCTTCTGGAGTAAATGCAGCATGCCATTTTCTTGGACTTAGTGTTTTACCAGCCTGAGCCATTTAATAACAACAAGTTAAAAATAAAGAACATAATGAGATTGAAAATCCAAATAAATGTACAAGTTGTCATCTGAATAGAACTGTTTTTGTGTTACGGTGTAAAATCATCAAATTGAATTATGTCATTTAATGATTCATAAGATGAAAACCCAACAAGGACAGTTAATCATTTGAGATTTGTTATTGTAATCCAAGGTAAATTACCAAAAGTAAATTCAGATCTAATTCTGAAAGACCTAAACTTTATCTAATTAAGCAATCAACCAATTAATAACCATACCATATGCTGCATTATTTAATACCGAAACTGCTAAATAGAAGTGTTAAATTTGATTATTTAACTCCTAAGTGCCCCTAATTCATGCAACTAGCATAAGAATCAGGATTCTCTCCACAACAATAGACACATTCATAACATCATAAAATCTAAATTCAACTTTGCATTTATGATATAATATCTTTGTACAATAAATTACTGTCAATGAATCAAATTTCATCATTTAGAATTTATACTCAATATTACTCAATTTGAAATTCATAACAAGCAAAAGAGGGGTACTATCCCAAAAGCTAAAATCAAAATATATATAACAAATTCACCCTCATGTATCAATTATCTGAAATCACAAACTATCCCTCAAAATAAACAAAAGTTACTATCAGTTATCAGCCTAACCCATTTAAAAAAATTAAAAAAGAAAACTTTGACATTTGTAAATGAACAAATGTATTCAAAAAACTTCATATTTAAATTAAATTACATACATTGCTCATAAAAAATCAACACCAATTTCCATCAATCCAATACTATTCCTATTCACCTATAACTAAAGATACACATTACTTCAAAAAAGAAAAAAAAACCAAATTTGGGAGTAAAAAAATAAACCTTGATCTTAAATCGAGTAATGGGAACATCGGTGCAATCAGGTCGAATTTCATAGAAAGAATCAGCTGAAACTCCTTGATCTCTCCACATCTCAAGCAACTGAAAGAGCTTTCAGGAAGAAAAGACAAAAAAACACTAAGGAATGAAAAAGGAACGATTTTTGGTATTAAAGAAGGTACCAAGAAAAATGATCCCTTTGAAAAGATGAAGCAGACCCAGAAACAAAAACTTGTCAACTCAATGGAATGGGACCCAGCTTCATAAACCTATGCACTGAACAACCATAAAGGGAAAACTGAAAAACATATTTTTTGATATTTAGTTATTATCAGTTTCTTTGTCTTCAATATTTAATTATTAGTCAAAATAATCTTTTTCCACAAATATTAATTTCATTTAAGTAATTATATTCAAGACATGTCAGGTATTAAATATAAATTCTTCAAACATTATTTGAATATGAATTTTTGAGAAATGCCTGACCAACTCCAATATATTAGTTAACCATTAAATATGGTTTTGTTGGATGGATAAAGGTGAAAATAAGTTGTCAATGTATATTTATTTAACTGAATATAAATATTATAATAATTTTTAGTGTTATATTTTTATTAAAATAATCATAAAATAGTATACTTGATAATTTATTTAATGAATTAAGATTTCAAGGTTAGGTAAAAATCTAAATATTAAATTTTGTTTGAAAATTAATGTTTTATTTATTTAAAGATATTTATTGTGAGATAATATTTGTAAAGAAGATACATACAAATTTTTAATTGAAGAAATGTTTTAGACTTCGAAAGAAAAAAAATGAGATTCAATTTAGACTTTGAAATATAAAAGTAATATTTAGTTTTTGAAAAAATTAAATCAAGACAATTTAATTTTTTAGTTAATAAAAGAAATATGAAAGAAAGAAAATAAAGTAAAAATAGTAGAAAATAATCATCTTATTTAATAATTCAATATTGAAAAGGAGTTTAAAATTTTAACAAAAGAATTGAAGAAACAATTTAATTTATATGCATTTACAAGATCAAATTACAATAATTCATTTTTATACACCATCTTAATATACTTCCATGGAATTAAAATTAAAAAAAACTATAAATAATAATGGTTTTTATTTAGGTGAAAAACATCAAAAGTTAGATGATTTTTTTTAGACAAAAGTTAAATCATTATATTTAAGAAATTTTTCTTTTTTCTCAAACTCACCAAACATGAAAAAACAAATAGGGATTTTTGCAAATTAATTTGAGAGATATAACATGACCATTATGATAAAGTATTTGCATTTGTTTAAAAATTTGTTGCACAATAAAGTAATTTTTTACGCAATGCGATAAACAACAGAGGCAGAAAGGGAAAGGTAGGGTGTGGTATGAGAGATTCAAAGATGATAATGGTTAATATTGAGTTATTGCCCATTTAGGGTAGGTTTTTCTAATTTTAATTCAATTAAAATGTTTTAAGTTCACGTGTCAAAAATATCAATTTTTATTTAATAATCTAAAATATTTTATATTATTAGTATATATAATTTAAACTATAAGAGAAAATAAAAAATATATATGTTTATTTATAAAATGATATAAATGTTTTTAAAAAAAAAGATAGATATAATTAAAAGAATAAAAATAAGTATTTCATTTTAATTAATAAAAAATTAGAAATTACAAAGAGAATAAAATTACTATTTATTAGAGCTAATTAAAATTACTTATGGTTATGTGTAAGTTGTTAGGTTAGTTACATTAATTGCATTATATAAAAGTCCATCATACTTTAATTGTAATAATAATTCATCAAATAATTATTTTAAATTTATTTTTCTCTTTAATTATTTTTTTCTTTTTTGGGCTCAATCATGATTCTTAATATGGTATCAGATTGATAATAATTATTCTGCTATATTAATTTTTTTTTTAATTTTTCTTTTTTTCTTTATTTTAAATTTAAATTTGTGATTCTTTATTATTTTTTTCAATTTGATTGTATAATATTTTACTATAATTTTATTCTTTTTAGCCATTGTTGATTTTCTCTTTGTGCTTCTACCACATAGTAGTAAAACAATTATCATTTTTTTTGTTCTTTTATCTTAGAGTATTAAACATTTTTCTTGGGATTCTTGATTTTATATTGGAGTGAGTGTCGTTGAGACACATTTTCAAATTAGTCTAAAGTAAGCCGAAGACTTCGACGAGAGTTATGCACCTCGACAGCTACCATTTTCTACATGAATTTTATCGTTTAGCCAATGTAATTACAACTTATATTATTTTTCTTGTATTGTTCTTTTCAAGTTGAAAATTGTTACATACTTTCAATTTGTGGGGGACTATTAAAGGTAATTAAAATTACTTATGATTATGCATAAGTTGTTAGGTAAGTTAAATAAATTGTATTATATAAAAGTGCATCATACTCTAATTGTAACAATAATTCATCGAATAATCATTTCAAATTTATTTTTCTCTTTAATTATTTTTCTCTTTTTTGGGGTCAACCATGATTCTTAATACTACTCTAAAATAAAATATAAATAAAAAGCATAATTATATATTTATTCTCCTCATTTATTTTTATATCTTGTAATTTTTTATTTATGATAATTTTAATTTATTTGTATTTTTTATCATAGCTAATTTTTGTTTATGTATATTTGTCATTTCATAAACACACATAGTTATTTCATATCTTTTTATTTTATTTTCTCTTATTTTCTCTTATATCAAACTAATAAATAGTCATTTTATTTTTGATTTTTTTTAAATTTTTTTCACTTTCTTCATCTTTACTAAATCAACCAAACAAAATAGAAAGACTAAGGACTTCTTTGATTCTCATTCATAAAACACTACTTTATTTTATTTTTTAAATTTAAAAACTAAAAAAATTATTTAGATGACTTATTTTTAAAATTTATTTTTAATATTATACTTTTTAAAACTAGAAAAATAAAACAAGTAAATGCTGTTTAACTTTTCATTTTTCAATTTTTTAACTATTCACTCAAAAACTGTTTTAAAAAAAATTAAATTATAAAAAAAAAATTCTCATCAATAATTCCCACTAATACCTTACAAAATTCATCCAGAGTCTTCCCTTATGCCTCCTTTGGTCTTCTCATCTTTTTGTGTCTATAAAATACATAGTAAATATTATTATAAATTCACACACAATTATGAAATTTTTAACAGCTACCAACACATGTGATGGTTTGAAGTGGATTTTAATATGAGATCTAAAGCAAATTTGATATTACTAAAATAATATAATTGATATTATGTAACTTTTTTTCCCAATTAATTTAATATTATTAAGATAATATAAATTTTAAAAAAATTATATTTTTTAATTTAAAATAATTTAAATAAAAAATATTTTTATTAAATAAAAATTTATTTTTCATAAAAATCTAAATCGGATGTTTTAGTCACCTTAGGGCAGGGGTATGAGTTAACCAATGACTTTAGATATCCGCATGTGAATTATTAATCTCGACCGTCCAAATGCGGCTAGTGGTGGGTGCCTTATTATGTCACACATTAATTACTTGGAAGAAGCAGATTGTGGGGTTCATATTGAAACAAGTTGGTAGAATAGGTTAAGAGCAATTGAGCGGTGTCTATATTTAAATTGATTTAAAAAAATTATACGTCAAATAAAAAAAAATTAAACCACATAAAACTGATTCTTATTGAATGTTCTTTCTTTTGTGAAAATTATGTGAATTGGAATTTTGAATATTTTGTTTTCAACTAAATTGGGTCCAACTACATACATATTTTTTCTAATAATAATAATAATAATAATAATAATAATAATAATATTTTTATTAGTGGTAGATGTTGTATTGATCTATTTTTTGTTGATTTTTTTAATAATACTTGTTACTTTGATATTTTTTTTTATTTCACATGTTCTTAACATAATTAATATTTGTTTCTTTGACAAATAATTAATATTTTTAATTGTTATTTTTCATAATATTAATTTTAATATGTTATCGTTATTTAAATTTTATAATAGATTAATTTTAATACGTTATTGTTATCTAACTTCCATATATTAATTAAATTTTCTTAATAAAATGACATGTCATAACTATTTTTTTATGGGCCGTTCCTTAGAGATAGTTAATGCTGTTGTTGTCATGTTAACTAATTAAGGTAAGATACGCCAAGATAGACAGTTTATTAAAGTTGTTGCCTTTCATATATTAATACACATTTCTTAATCAAATGTCATGTCGTAACTAATATTTTTTTTAGGATAAAAAAAATTAATTTAAAAAATACATGATTTGAAAGTATAAAATACATTGAAATTTTATTCATAAATATTTGATTCATTTCAAATATTGTAAATTTATTACATAAGATAGTATGTTTCAAAATTATTTAAATAAATTAATAATATATATTCAATATGAAGCTTAATTGTGACGGGACATATAAGCAATATGGTGATATCATAAGGTGTTGCGGTTTTCTTCCTAACTCACATAAGATACAATAAATGGATTAAAAATTTTAGGCGAAAGACTGGAGCACGTGATCATGTCATGCATGTTGAGATGTAGAGTAACTCAAATGGTGCGGGTTCATTTCACCTAATTGTGGAAAGCAACTCAAATGTGTTTATTAAGATGGTCACAAACAATTATAATTTCAAGGGGCATACACCTCATCTAATTTGATATATCCAATAATTTCTTTAGAAAAATTGACAAATTCAATTTACTCACACTTGACGTAAAGACAACAAAAGCGCTGAATATTAGCTTTAAACCTTAATTTTGTTTATGGGAACATTGTTGTTTTGAAGTTCCCTTGTGGCGAACTTATGCAACTCTTATCTGATGATATTTTATAGAGTTTGTATACCTAACGATGTATATTAATTCCTTTTTTTTTTTTTGTTTGTTTTTAGACCGTCAGTCATTCTTTAAAAAAGAAATCATTATATTAAAATTCTATTCATAAAAATATTTCAATTTTATGATATATATATATATATATTTTAATAAAATAAGCATATATAAATCTTGTGCAAGACATTAATTATTATTTTATAAAATTATCCTTCAATTTTACTTATTTAAAATAATAAATAGATTTTTTTTATCTAAATAAAAATGTGTAAGTTGTTAATTTGCCTACATATTAGAAGACTTGAAGTAACAACCTTTGCCTCTTTTAAACATTAATAAACAAAATAAAACTTACAAAATTTTCGTTCATATAAGTGATATCCGTTATTATTTTTAATTAATACATAATATGTTATATAATTATATTTTCACTCAATAACTCTTTGATATTATATGTTATAATATCTCTAACTTTATTCTTTCTATTTTAGTAATAACTCAAAACAAAAAGTCCTTAATAAAGATATTATTTTTATATTTTTTGACTCAAAGATTTTATTTTTATTAAGCTTGCATTTTTATTGTTTATTATAATATTATTGTAACT